>PVIY010011920.1:0-63714 GCA_004026745.1 Myrmecophaga tridactyla | reverse complement strand
GTTTCTTGATGATGATTGTATAATGATATAGCTTTCACAATGTGACTGTGTGATTGTGAAAACCTTGTGTCTGATGCTCCTTTTATCTACCTTGTCAACAGATGAGAGGAACATATGGAATAAAAATAAATAATAGGGGGAACAAATGTTAAAATAGATTTAGTTTGAAATGCTAGTGATCAATGAAAGGGATCAGTAATGGGTATGGCCTGTAAAATTTTTTTTTTCTGTTTGTAATATTTTTCTGTTGTCTTTTTATTTCTTTTTCTGAATTGATGCTAATGTTCTGGGAAATGATCATGATGATGAATATGCAACTATGTGATGATATTGTGAATTGCTGAGTATATGTGTTGGGAATGTTTGTGTTTCTTGTAATTTTTTTTAATTAATAAAAAAAATTTTTTAATTATATTAAGACAGGACAGGAAGAAATTTCTTGAAATTTTCCAAAACCAAATAAAATAATAGTTAATAAGGAAATTACTGAATAGAATTCAAGAGCCGGAAAAAGGTAAAGCTTCAGCAAATTATATGGATTTTTCCTTTGATCCAAAGCAACAAAAACAGATGGTTATTGACTCATACTGGAAACCAAATCAACAATGATTTATCAAAAAGGAAGTCATTTCTACAAAGCATCATGAAAAGTTAAGTTTCAATTCTTCATCTCCCTAGCTCCTATTCTCAGTAGGCCTAATTTAACTTCTAAAAAACCGGTTACTCCCCTCAAAATTCCCCAACACTGCTGGGTGTTTCCGGAGATAAGCTGAGGCACAGGATGTGAAGAGACATAGAGCTCAGGAAATACAAGATGAATGTGCAATGTCCACAACATTCACGATAAACTTGAAGGTAGGTATATGCTTAATAATTGCTATTCCTTCTAATTATGACAAGGTAAAAGCAGGTTGACTGCAAGTGATAAAAAGGGAGGTGAGATGAGCTTAAATAAGCGATCCTAAAACCTCATTTCAAATTTCTCCTCCACTTAGCTACTAAAAAGTAACATGTTTGACTGGTTTTCACATCTTCTCCCATTCCCTGGAAAACAGCCTGAGAGCAAGCTGTAAGACAAAAAAAAGAGATACCTGAAGCAAAGATAATCTAGAAATCTGACCGAGTCCCTACCCCGACAGATATAATAATATTAAGGGCACATTAGCCTCTCAACTCCATCTGCCAGAGTCTTATTCAACACCAAGGTCTTGCTCACACCCCCTGCTTCATAACAATTTTTCTTCCTATCTCCTTATGGAATTAACATGCCCTCCTTTGTTCACTCACTGCATTTCTGTTTGAATTTCTAATACCACTATCTATCCCTGTCGGCTTCCAAATATATTCCCCACTGGATTCTGAGCCACTTCTGGCGTTATGCATCTTTGCATTCCCTATCGTATCTAGCACATAGCTAGATATGTACTTAATGGGCATAGACAGCCAGATACTGACAGAAGGGAAGTATTCCCTTGGTATCCAATGAAAAGGATGAAGGTACAATTCCATCACCTGCACAAAACTCACCTCAATGTAGTCCTGCAGAGCCGTGTCCAGCATGGTTAGGTCAGTCAGGAAGGTGCCCAAGTAGGGCACAGTTCCCTGCATCACACCCTGAAGATCAATCAGAGCAAACAGGCTTTATTGTTGTTGAAAAGGTAAAAGGTTTCAGTAACTCCTACAAGGGAGCAAATACCTATTGCGGGTAGATTTAGAAACCAGCCCACTTGTAGACAGGAGCAGCAATTCTTGAATGGAAGGATAAGCCTATGACAAAGTTCAGAGAACAATTAAAAGCCATTTAAGGCCTAATATAGGGCCATTAGTGCTAAATTCCATGAATGAAATCTTTAAAGCTCCTACATAAAAAAGTTTAAAACTCCAACATCTAATGCCTAACTTTCAAAGTAATGAAAACCAAGTCTTAAAGCCAAAGGATCTTGCAAGCATACTAAAGTGTGTTCATAATTGGGTTTTATTTTGCTTAGGCTCAGGTCAGAAAGGACCTCTGTTCTCTTCCAGGGCATGCGGACACCTGGAAGTTTGGGATGGCCCTGATCTCATCACCTGTATGAAATGGGTGGCAGCATCCTAGAGCAGATGCTCCACAAGGGTATGGGGTCCTCATGAAAATGCCCCCTTGGGCTAAACTTAGTGACTGACTTACAAAGAAGATAGGAGAGAAAGGGAAAAATAGTAACTTTAAAGTGGATACCTGGCAAATTCTACGTGATCCAAGTGATGAAGATACATACTACCTGTGACAGCATCAACATGAAGCCAGATGCCACGCTGATGTTATACACTTTCTTTGTGATATGATGAGAAGGACACTTCGCCTCTGTGCTGTTCTTCCCCAAAGCCCATAACCCCAGTCTAATCACTCAAAAAACAGAAGACATACCTAGATTGGGGACAATCTACATGAGACTGGCCAGTCCTCAAGACCGTCAAGGCAATGAACAACAAGGGAAAGCTCAGAAAGTGTCATAGACCACAGGAGATTGGGAAGACCTAGCAAATAAATGGTGTATGGGATCCCCTGAAACAGAAGGGGATACTGATGGAAAACTGATGAAATCCAAATAAAAGCTGGATTTCAGTTAATAGTAATATACCTGAGTCAGTTTCTTAGTGTTGACAGATGTGAGATACTTACGTAAGATATTAAAAATGGGGGAAAATGGGTATGGAGTTACAGAAACTATGTATTATCTTTGCAAATTTTCTGTAAATCTAAAATTATTCCAAAATTAAGGGTGTATTTTAAACAAAAAAGGCCCCTTGGAAATGAAACTGGATGCACTTTCTACCTACCACTGCAAGTCGATACTATATTTATTTCACCAAATTTCCTTTGAAATCATCTCTACTTCAAGGCCACCCAGTCACTAGCCATCTGAAGAGGAAATGGAAAGGGGCTTCCATGGCCACCCTAGCCTAAGCTCCATTAAGGCACTCATGAAACTTCTGCAGAAAAACTAAGTCTCAACCAGGGCAAAGCCAGCTGCGTGACCTGGGGCTGGCTGCTTCCCCGGCCAGACATGCCGCATGAGATGCACACCAAGGAGGAATCTGTCCTTCAGGAACTCACAGCCAGCTGCAGTGCGTCCTTTCCCATTGTGCATACAAGGTCTCATCCTGAACTAAAATAATCTATGTTTTTCCTTTGGTAACAGCTATTTTTAACTTGGCTTTGAACAACCAAAAAAGTTTGAAACAAGGTGAATGTTTTACAGGCTTTGTGTTGCGGAAGAGTCTTATCATTTGTAAACAATGTTTCTGATTTATGTCCAACTTTCCAAAGGAGAAAGTCCTCCTCAAACTGGCAAACAGGGACAAGAATGCATAGGCTCCAGTCTGACAGACTCTAGAACTCTGGATTTCCTCCCTCTATGCTAAAAGCTAGGAGAGTTTAAAACAAAGCTGGGGATGATAACTATCCTTCAGTCTTAAGAAGGAGGCATGATTACAGCTCCACATGCTCCTCTGAGTATTGAGAATTGAAAAAGATTAGGTTTGGAAATGAGAGCTGGAACATGACTAGAGGAAAGAATCTCTGAGGACAAGAACCACTGATGAAATGGAAGCACAAAGGAAGAAATCTCTGAGGACGAGAACCAAGTCATCCTGGGAGGAAAGCCAGGGCCAGTCACCACGGACCCTAAGCTGATGACGGTGGTCATTCCTCTGCTCCATCAATGAACAGAAGCCTGGGAGGCGTCAGCTTCTAAGTGTAGAAGTAGGCCAGGGAAGACAGCAAGAGCAACAGAACTCATCATAAAAATTTCCTTACTTAAAAAAAAAAAGCCCAGAAACATGATTTGCAACTCAATGTTTATTTCCTACTGGGTCAAATGGGGTAAATGATACCTATCCTACCTATCTCTCAGGGCTTCTAAGAACCAAATAAGGTAAAGAATGGGAGAACTGTTTTGAAAGCATGAAGAGCCACAAGATTGAAGGTGCCAAGACAGTGGGAGGCTGCCCGCCTCCTTTCTTCCCTGTATCCTCCCCCATCCCGCAGGCTGCCCCTCTGTAGGCTCTTAGGGAAGAAGGATGGCCTCCATACCATGTCCTTCTGGAGCTGAAGCCGCCTCTGAGTTCGTTTCTGGTTTTCTTTCACACTACTGTCCAGGTTTGCAAATTTTGAGGTTCCTTCCTAGAAAACAGAAGCCCACATACAGAGGACAGGGATGGAGGATGAGACTACAGAGACGTGAAGGGGCATCTAGTTCTGGTACCCAATCCGTAGGCAACTATCTGAATGTGATACAAAATGAAGATGCGTCCAACCTCTAAGAGCTGAGTGGCTCTCTGGGCTGTGTACTCAAATCTTAATGGGCTTGTCACAAGTGTACTATTTGTAATAAGGGCTGCTAGAGGTCTTGGACTATCCTGGTTTATTCCCTATTTTGTAAGAAGAACCCCTGATTTAATTATAAAATCAATCATCATACAAGGCAAGTAATTCTAGGAAATGGAAAGAATTTTTACACATCCCAAATTTCACCTAACATAATTACATGTCCTGGAAATGAAAAGTTCTTCCTCTGTACATTTTGTGAGTTCTTGATCTTGGCCTGAAATGGATGTGCCAGCATTCTGTGAAAGAAATGTGACTCTTTCTGCGGTATTTCTTGGCTGGATGAAACTTTTATACCGGAAGTTTTCTGAGGAAGTCCAATATCATGATACAGCACTAATCCATGAAAACCAGAATGTTCATGTTTCTTCCCCTCTTTTTCACCCTAATCAGTCGTCCCAAGTTGTCCCTCAAGTTTGGAATTCTTACAAACCAATCATTCCTCCTGGTGCCTCAGGACAGACAACTAACTACCCTTTCTTTCCTCCCTCCCATTGTAACAATAAACCCTTCTCCATAATGACTAATCTTGAATTTGCTGACTAAACATAAACTGTTTTCAGTTTTGTGGTTTTGGGGTCTTGTTAAGTTCTCATTTTTCAGAAACTGTATGAATGGGAGGCAAATTTCACAATTCAGTAGTGTTTCACCTCTGATGCATAATCTATATTAGTTTTTACTTAGTTATTCCTACATTTATTATATTACCATCACGTGAGTGACCCTTCACTATTGTATAACAGAAAAAGGAAATTTTTTTTTTCAGTGATTTGGCCTCACGGATGGTGGTGAGACATCACCATATTCCATCATCACTAGCCTTAACCAGGGTCTCAAGGACTTCCCTGGGGATAGAATCTATAGTGACTCATTATCTATTTCAGTTCTTCCATTACAAATGATAATAATGAGCTCTACTTCTAATTAATGGTCTCCTAATTCTTCCAAGAGGTGAATGAAAATGGCCTAATATATGAAGTTTCCTGTGCTAGGTGGTTGTGAGTCCCTCTCAACTTCTTGAGAATTTGCTTAGAGTGATTAATTCCAGTTGCTCAATCATTGGCAGAGGTTATAATGTATGGAAATTATTGCTGACATATTTAAAATTCTTAAAAATTTCTGAAAATCTAAAGGCTCGTGAGAATCATAGAAGAGAAACAAGAAGATCTTAAAAGAGCACTTAGGACAACTTTCCCAGTGGCTGAAGACCTGAGATGAGGAGCTGAAAGACTTGCTGATTCCATGACTTCATGAGAATGTGATTCCATCGCTTGCTGGTGCACCAAAGAAATTAATATCAATTCTTCCTCATGATGTGTCAACTGAAAATTCACATATTTGCCTCTTCCAACAGTTACAGCTCTTTCCTTCCTTGGCCTTAAACTTCTGCTCCATAATGTCTCACCCCAATCTACTGAACTGTCTTGAAACCATTACAGGTTTTCAGGATTGCATCACTGGCTCTTTCTCTCTTCCTGTCTCCTTTACTGCTCATGTGCCTGCTTTCTCAGGATTCCTCTTCTTTCTGCCAAAGCCATGTCTTGTTTCCCACCATATTCAATTCTTGGAAATACTGTCCAATCCCATGACTTCAATCATCATCTATGTTTGGATGAATTCCAAATATCTTCCACTCTGTCTGTGTATATCTCCCACTCCCTTCTTCTCTCTTCTCTCTCCTCCCATACAAAACCTCTCATCTGAGTCTCACCTTCTGTCTCCTTCTTTAGCAGAGCTCAGCTGCCATCATCCTCCTGTTTCTGGGCCTCGAGGGGCCTCTTCTAAGACATTACACAGGCATTGAATCTATCTCAATAAATATTTGGTAAATTATAGCTCAGAAGCCAATGGCTATTGTTGTTTGAGTAGATCTTCACAATTCTAACAGTCTCCTGCACCAAATGCCTCCTTTAGAGTCAGACTTTTTAGCTCTAACTTTGACTTTAAAGTGTCTGGGAGCTTTGCTGAACACACATCTCCACTAGAGTCAAATATATGGGCCTCCCTAGAAGTTGTTTATATCAGTTCAGCCAGGGATAATTTCCACTAAAAGTACTAAGAACGAAGAAGATTTGGTGGCATTTTGCTTTCCTGCTGTTTTTAAATTTGTAGACTCTATGATTCAACTGCTCAGAATTATCTAAGTTCCAGAAAACATAATGAAGTAACAGATTTAAGATAATCTTTGAGAAGATGTAATAACATTTTTTTCAACAATTAAAAGAAAAGCTACAGACTGTTGCTAAATATTGTTTTGCATGGGACATACTATTATAGAGGTGGCACATTTTATCTACCTAAAAGTAAAAGAAAAGGATAGGTCATTTAAGACTAAGATGACCCAACTATAAATGAGTATAAGTCCAGGAGTGGCATATTAGAAACAGAGGCCAGTATTTTTTCTTAGTAGTTCTTTTGAAAACCTAATACCTTGATTTCATTTTCAAAAACTATGCTGAGAATTAACACCCAGAATTACACACTTCGTATGAAGAATGATCAACAAAGATGAGTGGAAAGGAATATGCATATACTTATGGACTGCTCCAAAACATTCCACTATCACTAATGATGATGCACAGACTACATTTATTCATAGCCAAGTGTTTCATTTCTTTGGGATTTGAGCCATACATACAAAATTAAACAGAGTACTGGAGTAAACGTCTACATTTACGAAAGGTTTATGGGATCTTTAGTGTATAGATTTGCTTCTAAGATTTCAGCCAAAAGATGTCCATGAGGCAACAAGCTGCACAGTATTCAATTTATCTACCTTGGAAAGATGACTCAGGGCTATTGGGATTTGAATGTGTGGCTCCAGTTAGTCTAGTATCATATTACTGACAATGAGACCACTAAGCCATCTCCTTCCAGCCAGATGGGTTTCCATTTAAAGTCTGAAAATCCAGGAGGACATGAGGCAGGGAGTAACAGGATCTCAGCAAGCATTGTGCAGCATGCAGTTTATCAGGTAGGTCAAATCCAAAGTGAGACATCCGCATAGACTACACTGCTAATATCATCTACTGCAAGAAGGGTTATCAGTGGGCAAATTCCGTCAGTTGGATTATAAAGCAGCTAAACAATTTTTTTAAACACTTAAAATATACCAGGAACTGTGCTATACATTAAGAGGGATACAAAAGTAAAAAAGGTATACCCTGACCTGCCCTCAAGAGGCTTATAGGCAGGTAGGGAGACAGATTAAGTACACAGGCAATTCCAATAGTATATGTGATTAGTGCCAGGATGGAGGAATGATGGCTTCTCCTGGAAAACACGGGAAGGCAATTGATAAGACTTAACTGTGTCCAAGAAGGACTCTTGGAGAAGAAGCGGCTATGCTGCGACCTGAAGGATGAGCAGGACTCAGAGGAGAGCAGTCATGAAGACCACAGTGTAAGCCCCTGCAGGAAGGACTAACTGAAGGTGCCAACTGGATGCCTTTTCTTAGTTACCTCATCTCCACCTGACTGTAGACCCCTACTCCAAGTGCCCCTCTAAGCTCACATACACAACTTATACTTTATTCACTTGTGTTAGTTATGCTTACTTAGGCTTCATATACACATAGCTGTCTAATAATTTACCTATGTCAATTTTTAAAACAATTCTGAGGTCAGCAGACAAAATACTATTATTGTCTCAATTTACAGAAAAGGATAATTTCTAATTGCCCAGTTCACACCTTTTCCCTTGCAGTACTTGTATTATTTTGTAATTGTCCATTTTTCCACCTCCCCCATGAGACTGTATTCCCCTTGGGATCAGAGACTGTCTCCTATGCAACTGTATCTCTAACACCTAGCACATGGTGAGTGCTCAAGCAATGTTAATTAAAAGAAATTATTGACATCTTTTCTAAAAAGCTTTACCTGCTCCGTCTTGCCCCCTCACTCCCAAGTGGTCAGAAGAAATGGCTTTGTACTTAAGTGATAAAAGCACAGTTTTAGAGTCTCACCAGGATGGATTCACATTTTGGCTCTAACACCTTCTAAGTGTCTGACTTAGGGCATATAACTTACCTCTCTAAGTCTTAGTTATTCTCAAAATATGGATGACAGAATCTACTTTACAGAAAGGCTGTGAGAAAACTGTCTGATCTATGTTAGGTTCCCTTCTACTGATCATTGACAACCTGTTATTTTTACCTTATCTGACACTTATTCTTATGGTTTAGTGTCTATCTCCACCAACTAGAATGTGAACCCCTGGAAAGCAGGATCTATTCCTAGACTGAACCAATTCTTAGGCATTCAACAGGTGTCTGGAGAAATAAAATGAACCAAGCTATACCTTTACTAAGTTGTTCAGAAGACTGATTTTATCTTGTGTTCAATAAATATTACTGACAGATTGTGTAATGTAGTCCAAATAAAAGATGAGGAATTTCAGGCTTAGGTTCTGACATGTTAGGGAGATGTCTTACTCAGCCACCTAACTGCCAGCACTCAGTATCTGCAGAGTAGTTTGTTGAAGAGGCATACACATGAACATAAGTTTCACGGCCTGGCTGTGCAATAGTGACGGTAAGTAGGGTAAAAAAAGAGCGCTCACTAGACTCTGAATTTTCTTGGCCTCAGACTTCTTAGATTCTATATAAACAAAACAAAAAATCCTGCCTGTTAGTCATTTTAGATCTTAGATGACTAACTCTTCAGAGAGCCGAAGGAGTGCTCAACTTTGAACAGTGCCACCCAGTATTCTCACAAGCCTCACCTTCATTAGTAGTTCCCGGCTGGTCAAATGATTATTATGATCTGAGAAGATATCTGAAAGTTCTTCAAACATCAGCATTCGGTCCCTAAAAAGAGGTATTAAGAAAATATTAACACAGAAGAATTAGTAAAGCCTAACATCATCATCCTGCTGTCCTCAGATCCTATGGGTACAGAGAGATTGTGTCGATCTCAGAATCGGTGGGTGATATGAGCAGAATTGAAGTCAATGATTTTTTTTTCATGCAAGGCGTACATGGCCACCTGTGTCAGAAAGGGATATTTGCTAACCATCCATGCTATAATTCCAAATATAGGGAAGTCACTGTCCCACCATCTGAAATTTCTCTCTTCTTTTTTTTTCTTTTTTGGCATGCGTAGGCTCTGGGAATCAAACCCAGATCTCCTATATGGCAGACGAGAATTCTACCACTGAGCTATCCTTGCACTACCCCTAAAGGAGGGTTTTTGTTGTTGTTTATTTCCTTGGAAGTGCAGGGTCCAGGAATCGAGCCCTGGTCTCCCACCTGGCAGGCAAGAATTCTACCACTGAGCTACCCCTGCACCACCTACACTGGACTTTGAAAAGCACATCTACCAGTTTTTCTGACAGATAATGCTGTTGCAAAGAGAGTCCAAGTTTTGGAATCCAAGTGTGTGAGGTCGCATCAGGCTTCTTCAGGTCTGTAACACTGGGCATTAAGATCATCTACTTCATTTTTTTCTGACTCTTTACCCATCAAATAATGACCTATTAAATTATTTTACTTCTCCCAAGTAGAATTTCTGAATGAGAATATGAGCCATCAATAAGCCTGGCATTCGTTTTCAGTATAAACTTATAAGATTCTGGTTTACCAATTTCAGTCCTCTTAAAAAACTGGATGATCAGTCCCTTAGAGCTTAATTAGCTATGAATGAATTAATGATACTAAATACCTAAACCTTCTACTCCAGGGACTAATCCACCAATTTCACCAGGGCAGCCCTGCCTGGGGAACCAGCTGGCCTCCTTCCTGACTGAAACTGACTGTACTGCACACAATGCAGACTACAAATAAACAGTTTACACATTCCTCCCTGATATATCCTGATTCCCTGCCTAGTTCAAGCCTAGAAAGCATTGTTCCAGAACTGTCCTTCCATTGCAAAAAAAGTTATCTGGTCTACAAGTGAAGTTCCAGAAATGAGAGAGATAACAAGAGTGAAATAATAAAGAAATGACCCAACTGTTAATTCTTCCCAAGGCTGCACTAAGAAACATGAAGAAAAACAGCATAAAATCATTTCAGTCAGGTACCTAGGAAGTAGACTTAGAGGTCTCTATGTCACTGAGAGAGACTTTAACATGCTGAAGAAGAAACTGGTACTAAATGGTTTCTTGGTAAACAACAGGAACTAACTTCCTATTTGCATACATTATCCTTTACATCCAGGAATAGCTTAGAACTTTGGAGTAAGGCTGAAAAATAACAAGAAGTAATACTAAATTGCTAGAACTTCATCATTCCCCAACTTATCCCCTCAAAATCTAGGTAAAAATCACTTCCTTAAAATGGTCCAGAAAAACTTATCTGTTGGCACACACTGAGAATGGCTTTGATTCTGCAGCAGCCGTGCCTCAAACTTCATTAGTAATTGTGTGTAAAATGCACACTGCCTGGAACACATACAGGCTTTCAAATGTTTCTTTAGTTACATAATATGTGTTCTGAAAGGGACGACCCATAACATTTATACAGCAACTATTCACCCTGGCCAAAGAAAAGGAGAACAGACACTTGGGAACTTACTTTGGGACAGCAGCCCAAGTCTTTTTCAACCGATAGATGGAATTAGACTGCAGCGCTGAAACGATGGCCCTCAAAGAGGAAAAATTCTTCAGGATTCTACATTCCTGTATGGGGAGTGATTAAAACATAAAAGGCATTTAAATATCAATATTCCAGTGAGTTGGTGGTTTCCTGTTTTAGAGGTATCACAGCTGCTATGAATTCTTACCACTAAATAGGCAGCTGTATAAATACTGAACATCAAAAAATGGCTCCTTACTCCCACTCCAGTCACCGAGACACTTTATAGATTTTGGCACAGTATGCTTGTTTTTCTCCCTCTAATATATTTTTTTGTGTTGTTATTCCAATTTTATAGTTTCCAGCTTTCCTAGTAAAAACAGTAATGGAGGTGAGTTTGCAGAGCTACGCTAGAGAAAGCAAACTTTCTCCTGCTGAAAGCATAGAGATGCCCTAAAAATACACATGAAAGATCACTGTATCCCCTAGACCCACAAACTGAACAGGACAGCAGCCACTTTGAGATCAGATGTATCGTACATCACATGACCATTTGTCTAGAGAGGTGTATATAACTTGGCAATAAAAATTCACCACAAGTTGAACCTTGGCTTTTATGCTCTTAGCCAAGAGGGAATATTTTTATACACATTCATTTTGTTTCAGATTAGCTTGCCCAACAACTATAAATGTTCAGAAACACTTTGGCACTTCAATGCTTCCAAAATAAATTGGGTGTTTAAAACAAAATTCATGTGGCAGTGTTTTAAAATAAAACAGAAAGATAACACAAACATTCTAGATGTCATATTCTAGGTAAGGAGAAAGGCTCTCTACTTCTGAAACTTAAGCTACTATGTCAAGCATCAGAAGTCAGTAACTTTGGGAGTCAAAGTTCTACTGAATGAATGACAGGGATAATGTAACAGTCAAGAAAACAGTCCCATTTTTAGCTGGCGTTGGGGAAGAGGTGATACAGGGAGAGTGGGTTATGCCTATGTCAAAGGAGATGCTTCCTATATAACCACAGCTTATAAGTGAGTGCACCCTGTGAGCTAGTGTTTGGTTTTGTGCAAAACATGTAGGGCAAGGGGTCAGAGTGGCTGGACATAAATGCACATTGCTTAAAGGATTGTTTCACGAAGTAATGCTAACCCTGAGTTTAAAGGAAGAACAACATTCTCTACCTTAGCAGGCCACATGCCAAAATCTGGCTACTTAAAACTATGCCAAACAAACAAAACCCCAAACACTTTCTTTAGAGTAAATGCCTAAGAATTTTATAAAAGTCATGTCTGCCCTTTTTAAATGCCTCAGTATCCTCCCCTTACTTTAAAAGAAAGAAAGAAGGAAAAAGAAATGCTCGGAATTGCAGTCAGTCTGGAAACCAAGCCAATGAGAGCATGGTTCAACAAAGGTTCAGAATCCAAGTTATGTTGTAAAAATCAGGAAACTTGCAATAAATAAAAGAACTCGGGCAGATATTTCATGCAAATTGTAATAAACATGTGGAACACATTATTCAGAAAAAGGCTTAAGCCAAGGGTTTAAAAGAGGTACAAGAGGCATCTGGCCCCATTTCTAAATAATGAAGTCTCTTCCAGGAGATATGATGTAAAAGTAGAAAAGTATTATTAAGGCCAGTCCAAGAAAACACAGTATATTAGGTCAGAATCTTTTCTGCACATAAAATTATTATCATTTGTTAAACATCCTCTCAAGAGAAATTGACTGTGACAAATGTAGGAAAAGTCAAGTAAATCTTGGCATGAAAGCACCTGTGAGATTCATTATTTTCTTAAGGTACCCTAAACAATTTCAAGGAACACAATATGTTCAATTTTAGGAAACGCTATCACCAAGAGTAAGGAACCTTGGCTTTTAGTACATGTTATGAGATTTGTACTATACTTCAAATTAGTCAACCTGTACTTCTTACTATCAAATAAATGCACAATTCGTATTTAATTTGGACAAAAAGGCATTTTTGGAACCATAGTTGTCAAACACACAGATGCCACAGATGCTATTTCTTACTATAGACTTCCTAGGCAAGCGAATGGATTAGGGTAGATAAATCATTTGCTTTTGAGAAATGTAGAAGACTGTAAATGCTATCACATTTGTGGCAAAACAATATTTTCTTATCACTCAAAGAATATAAAGGAATTCCATGTTATATTTCACTCAATCAAAACTTTTTTAGTAGTTTCTTACTAGTTGAGAAATAAGCTCAATTCAGAACAGGAACAATGTAAGTTCCATGAGACACTACTTGTTTCTTGCTCATCTTTTTATATATTAAAAATCTGTGAAAAAAAAAAATCTGTGGCCAACAGACTACCTGAAGATCCAATACAAGGCACATTTTCTGGCACAACTTTATGTCCTTGCTGTTAAATCAAAGATAACAAGAGAGAATGTGACAGGTTTAGGCAACATGTCCTATAGATTGGGGTTTAATGAAAAAAAAACTGACCAGATAGAAAGCAAAATGTAGTTTGGTTAAGGCTTGCCCATAATATTATGGGCTATAGCCCATAATATAGGATATTTATATAAAAATTATTTTTCAGTATCGTTGTTGATGACATAGTTCTTGCAGATGTAATTTCTTCTGTCTAGGAAAAAAAACACCTTCCCCAGCCTTCAAATACCAAAAATTCTATCTACTATTGCAAACTAAATTCAAATGTCACTTCATCCATGAAGGCTTCTATTATCACCCCATTCAGAAGTTCTCTCTCTCTCCTCCACTCATACAGCACTTATTCCACAGGGCCTGTGGTGGTATGAAGCTGTATGTCCCCAGAAAAACATGTTCTTAAATTTAATCCATCCCTGTGGGTGTAAGCCCATTGTACGTAGGACCTTCTGATGAGACTGTTTCAGTTAAGGTGTGACCCACCTTGTTCAGAATGGAACTTAATCCTATTATTGGAATCCTTTATAAATAGAATGAATACAGAGAGAAAGAGAGAATCACAGAAACAAGAAGCTGAAATCAACAAAATTTGGAAGAGAAGGGTGAGACCAGCAGATGCCACTATGTGCCTTATCTTATGGCAGAGAAGCCAAGGATCACTGGCAGCCAGCCCTGAGCAAGAAAGCACTGCCTTGATGATACTTCGATTTAGACATTCTCTTGGCCTCCAACTGTAGGCTAATAAATTCCCACTGTTTATACCCAACCCATTTCATACTGTCTGCTTTAAAGCAGTAGGAAACTAAAACAGGGCCCTACACCCCTACTGTGTAGACTGAGATAATTCCAGTCTGTCTTAGCTTCCATGTCTGACCACAACATTTGACCACCTACAGAACCAAATCAATTGTGTTCTACTCCGTGTAATTCCCCAAAGGAAATACTGTAGCTTATGTACACCCAGAGCTCACAATATATTTGTTGACCAACTAACTAAATATTGTTCACATTTTTTCAGTCATGAAAAGAGATACTATAAATGAAAGTAATGTGGAATATGAGTAGTATTCTAGTCCAACAGACTAAAGTCTGACACTCAGAAAAATGTAATTCAGGCATAAGAATATACTTCTCCCCTCCAACTTCAGGTCTAAGGCCCTCATAGAGGCCCTAGATAAATGTGAGCTCTGTGTGTCTCAGTCCTTTACAAAAGTGATTCAGGATTCTGAACCCGCTCTTCAAATTTGAACCTGCTCTTCAAATCTGCTTCCAGACATTAGAAGGATGTATTTGTAACCATTCTGGACCGAAGAGCAATTTGTCTATGACTCAGACCATTGCTTTATATTTGTTGAACACAGAGAACAACACTCACTGTGTGATGAATACAGAGGGAAAAGCAGACACAGTGCCTTACCTCAGGGAGGGGGCGCTGGGGAGGAGGCGGGAAGAGGGTGGGCACAGGCAAAAGAAGTGTCTAGGGGACCATTATTTTTAAAAAAGGAAAAATGAATAAGCTCCCAAGAAAGACAACTTTTTTCCTTACTTTGCACCAACAACGACAATGACAACAATCCAATGGGCTACTACGTGTAGTCTACTGACTGCCTTTCTACCAACTGGCAAAACCATTTAACAAGGTGACAGAAGAGTCTCCAATATCTACTAAACATGAAGACTACTCTTAAAAAGATAATTACATGAGCAATGTTAATCCACTTCTCAATAATTTTGGCTCGCTGCTGAGTTTTGAGTTCTCTGCTCCCCAGGATGGTGCTGACAACACATTTGGTGAGGGTATTAAACTGAGAGATGGTAGCACGGATTGTAGGAGCCAAATGCTTGTTTTCTTTCTTATCTCTTCGAGACCAAATGCAGCCCAGGCAGTGGTGAGGCACTACTTTCTTGAATAGTTGCTGGAATAAAAGAGAAATTGACTTTAAGGACAACACAGACATTTCACATGGCAAGGCACATCATCTGGATCACCTATAAATTGGTACTTTGTGAATGGACAAATAATCCTTTTTGACTTGATTTGCCTCATGGTGTCCATTTCAAAAGACAAAAGTAAATAATTAATACATTAACTGATCAGAAAACCCATATGTTCTTCTAAAATCTGCTCAACTGAGCAAATGGAACACTGTGATCAAAATAAAATTAAATATCTGTTTCATTTGGAATAAAATTCTTACTTCCCTCTGGGTTTTGAGCCGAAGTAAAAAGCACCTTTTTTTTTTTTATTATTTGGGCTTGAGTTATTCAGATCAAGTCACATCTTAACTCTGCATTTGCAGAAATACCTCTCTCAATAATTCAAAAACACTTCAAACAAATCACATTACTTCACCCGCTGCCCTCCCTGAAACACTAGTGCTATCATTGCCCCACATTTTAAATGGAAGCATATTTGAGGCACAAAGAGAACACATACTGCGTCCATATAGGTCAGCTGCTCTGCCACAAGATCTTCTGAGAAGAACGTGAATTCTGCTGATCCTCCACCCTCCAGTTCCTCTTCCTCTTCTGTGCTGAAGGAGATGGTATTGGGAAGCCCATCTGTTCACATATGGAAAACATTTGTAATTTGGGTGCCACTGAATATGGCCTTGTTTAGAGTCAAACTGAACTGCTTTCACTTAGGAAGAAGAAGGCTAATCCTTCAGAAAACCCATACAGAGAGAGGAGAAAGTACAGTAAATCTAAGTGAAAAGGAAGTCTTCTCAATCTCTGCTCGTCCTTAGATTTGTTATTAAGTCCAGAGGTCTCATGAACAAACTACTAGTTCTTAGGTCTAAGACGGAGCCAGGATGGCAAAGTCTAGAGAAGCAAAGCAGAGATTACATTCAGGGGGTTGCTTCCACAAACCCTCCTGTTAGCCCCAAGACTAATTCACTGAATTCCTAAACCCCAATCATTCAACTCGTAATTACTAGGATGCTTATAACCATAAAGCCTGAAAGGACTGGACATGAGGGCAAGCCAGGCTTCAGAGGGATTAGGATGGGCCATTTTAGGGTCACAAATGGCTGATGAAGTCCCAGAATTCTCAAAATGTTGAGAATAGCTTTCAGCTTCCACCTGCAGTCAAGTATGTATGAGGCATTATGAGAATAGCCTTAAACTAAATTCAACCGAGCTTTATTTTAGGTAAAAATCTTCAGCTCTCAAACTACATAAGGCACAGCCTGAAGTAAGAGAAAATCAGGAGACCTGCACATAAAAGAGGACCTTGAGTCTTCAGTTGGAAAGATTATGGAATTGGGTGATTTTACTTGAATTCCCAGACTCCCTTCTCTGGAATCTTTCCCTAATTCCTAGATTATTTCCCAACCAATCCCCCTTCACATATGACCCCTGGCTGTCCTTCCTGTCAAACCTGTTCTCAGGAAAAAACCTAGTTACATTCAGTTTCATCTTAGAATAAATTTAAATCATTGTGTTACTACTCCCAGAATGTTCATATTTTAAAGCTTTTCTCCCTTTCTTTGTAGAATAAAAGACTGTTAGGCATCTTGGAACACGTTGGGGTGACCTCTTCTTAGTTTTCTAGGGGAGAACAGGGTGCGAGCAGGTTCTCCACACCTCCCCCGCTGTGGCACCACATGGCACCTGCCTGCCTCAGTGACACGCATGTGACTTAAGCATGACCCTCACCCCAGACTTGACGGAAGTGGTGTGGACAGTGCTGAATCAGGACTAGGGAAGGTAGGTGGGGATGACAGCCTGCCTCCACGGTCTGGAAAACAAAAGAAAGCAAAAACTCCATGATACGGGGGGATGTTCAGCAGTCTCATTTCACCACTTTTCTTCCACACAACTCTGCTACTTACTCGTTCTGTGGAAGAACCAGAAATCTGGAATTCCAAACAAAGGTTCAGATGGGCCTCTCCTCCTCTTGTTAGCTATTATACGTGTGTATATACATTTCATACACACACACATACTCACTCTGCAATGCTGAGGCTGACCTACTTTAGCCAAGGGAAATATATGCTAACGCTTGCTCAACAAACACTCATGGTGCCCCCACTATGTGCCTAGACTGTCGTGCCTGAGGATCACAGGGTCTTTTCCTTCCAGGGGCCTAGTCCATGCCTTTACTGCTTATGCTTGTGACTCTCACCTAGAGGTAAGTAAAAACTTGAAGCAAAACTTTATTTTTGAAAAACGTGTGGGAGAGCTTAGTGCTTTTCCTGGAGTGAGATTAGGTAGAATCAGCAAATATGAACCAAGCTCCTAAATCTCTTTTTCAGTAATAAGTCCAGTACTTAGTAAACAGAAAGTTTAGTGATTTCTTGTTTAGAATTTTCTAAACTTAGACAAAATTCATTCTTGGAAATTGCCTAAAAGTTTTTCCAAAGTCAGACAATCTCCCTCACCCCACCTCAGCCTGCCAAATGAGCTCTGCCTTCCAGTCCCTGAGTTGGAAACAATGAACGACTGGTCCCACTGGTTTCCCAATTAGGCCTGGAGCCAGGGGCAGCCCCGATGTGATGCAGGGAGCTGGGCTCCAGCACAGCAGTTTTCCATTCTAACATACAGACAGGCGGGAGGCCCAGGAGGGAGTTGAGGCGGGCAGCTGGAGAAGTGCCCCTGGTATTCAAACATTCCAGGCAGATGAAGTCATCTGAGATACAGAGGACTTGGCAGTGGCTTCTAATGATGCAACTGCATTTCCCCTTCTTCAGATCCCTATACATAAAAAAATTCAACAGGTATTGTTTGGAATTTAAGATTATTTTCCTCTGGAGCTCTTGTAGTTTCCCTTATCAGATATCCCTTCAGGGAAATGCTTGCCAGAAGCTCCAAGCAGGTCAGGCCAACCAGGTCAGCTCAACCAACACCCAGCAAGGCAGTGAGGGTATAAAATATGCTGGAGGCCTGTCCTCACCTCATTCTCACTGTCTTCAAATCCTGATAGTTCCGAGCACCCCTGACCTGCAGTAGTGGCCCTTCCTTTGTCCTTGAAAACAGGTAGTCAATTCCTCAAATAGGAAAAAACAGCCACAGACACTTCCTCTGATGAAGCCAATCGAGACCTTATATGAAGGTAATCTGCCCTGGCAGGAGCGAGATCTCAGGGATGCTTTCTTTGCTAAAGGAGAACCATTTTCCATCCTTCTGTGAGGAGGAGAAATAGATTTAATTCTTTGCCTGCTGAATGGGGAGAAGGTCACTTGTGATGATTTTCATCTGTAGAAGGAGCCATTAGACATGATAAAACACATATGCAGCTAGCAACGACACATGTTGGCAAAGGAAGGTTAAAAACGAAAAATCAAGAAGACGTTCTTCTTTGTGGTAACAGGAGAAACCCTGGGAAATTTCTTAACTCCTGAACCACAGTTTCCTCATATTTGTAATACGAGAGAACCAGACTAAGTGGTCTTGAAAATCCCCTTCTTTGCTCTAAGACTATGATTAGCACTTGAACAGTCTTGAGAATTTTATGCCCACCACCAATCCTTCAGCAGCTTGTTCTTCAGAGGGAAATCAAGGACTCATATTCAACAACTACAGAGAAAATTTTTTTCACCAGGGAGGCTGGAAAATCAGAATCTAGCTTTTTCCCTGGGAACAAACAAGTACTCACTGTCAGTTTCCACATCTTGTTTCTGAAACTGCTCAAGGAGATTTTGTGCTCTTCTCTCTGGGTCAGAACCTGGCATCATCCGTTTGAGATAATCCAGCAGTTTCTGCAAGCAAGGGAAGTGAGGGGGCTCTCGGAAGTCTTCTGCGCATTGGTCAAGCCAGGCCCTCAGGATTGAGGCAATTGCACTGAGAAAGAGAAATGGAGACCATTGCACCCAATTGTCCATGAGGACTCACAGCAAGTGCTGGACACAGGGGCCTATCCTAGGTGTGACTCAGAAAAACCTTGGCAGGGAATCAACAGATATTCCAACTGAAAGTTCCTGGCAACATCAACGAAGCTAAGGCACTTGAAAATAAGCTGACCACACTTTATTATTTTAAGAGGTGGTTTTGGGGGCAAGGGAGACAGACTGATAAGGTTTAAAAGAAAAAAAAAAGAACTTAAACTTGGAAAAACCCATACAGGGCAGAAAAAGACATGCAGAAAATGATTTAGTAAGTATTGAAGCAACTTCAAAACAGTCTTTATACAAGTAGATTATGTGGTCTCCTGTTCTGGATTTGCTCAAATCAAAAGACCACAAAGTCTACCATACTAACATTATAGGAAATAACAGATTGCCAGTTGGCCAGAAATCCAGCAGATAAAAGGAAGTGCCTAGAATCGGAAAAGATAAATGCATAAATTTAATTTTACAAAGCTCACTACAGATTCATCATGAGCACTGAAAATACCCTGACAAAATTATTCTTTTATTTCTCAGATTACTAGAGAAGAGTATGTTTGAAGTGGGATAAATAGTATGGGTAGAGAAGTTGGATCTGTGAAAGGTAAAGTTACACGGAGAAAATCTTGATATGTAAAACCATTGGGAACTCTCAGGGTCACATTCAGAGTCCATCTTGGGTGAAACAAGGTCAGAGGGCAGAGAAAGAGACAGTATCGTTGGGTACACACAGCGTACCTTAGACACGTGACTAATAATGCAAATGTGTTGCTTTTAGAGTAAAGACAGCCCCTCACTTAAGGAAGAAAGTAAATAGCTGAATGATAAAAAGGGTAAGATTTTTAGTGCTATTAGTCTAAGCTTTGCAGGCACTCCTCAATCAGGCACATGCTGGGCTGTGTCCCATGGAGAAAAACATGTTACTTCGCCTCATTAATAACCAGCCACCCCCACAGTGAAAGCATATTTGTTAATGATGATGGCTTGAGAAGATGGCAGAGACTATAAATTAATCGATGTATGTTTCATTAACAGAGATGCAACATGTTAGCTTAGCTGACCAAATGTTCCAGCAAAAAAACTCTTTTCAAATTTTAAAGTTATTGTCTAATTATATTTCAAACACATTGTTGATTTAATTAACTAAACTATAACTAGATTAAAAGTTATTACTTTGCACATATGTGAAACTGCAGGCTGGGCTTTCACAGATGTGTCTAAATTTCACATGTCCTGATTTCAAATCAGAGAACTGGGCCATGACTGAGGCATAAATATGACTAAAGCCAATTTAGCACTTAACTTTTGGAATTGAAGTACAAACAGTGGAAAATAAATTGTTTTCAAAATTGTGAACATTAAGCCATTTAGAATTATAGCAGTCACATGTATATATTGGAAGTAGATGATAAATAGCCATCAAATTAAAGTTGAAATTAAAACCCTACAAATAATTCAATTCTAAACAGTTAGACCAGATTAAAGAAACTGATAAACAGAGGTTTAATTCCTTTCCAGAATGCTAGAAGAAATTAATCTGGGGTTCTGGAATTCATTGAAAGCATGAATAAAATGAAATCAATGGACTTCTATTCTTTGAGGGCTCATACATTGCATTAGAATTTTTCCATTCTTCAACAAAACCAAATCTCATGAATTGAAGATGAAAATGATGAAGCAACATTCTAATACTTGAATTTCATAAAGAATATGACTTTCTCTATGGATAATTTCTCTTCTTTCTTGATAAGCACTGAATCCAGAACTGTTGCAGGTTCTGCTGGCCCAGAATACAGAAAACCTGACATTTGTATACCTAAAATTGACTTTTGTAGAGGAACAGTTTCGTACTTCTCAAAAGAGGGGAGAGTTAATATAATTAATACTACTACTCACTACTTTCAAACCAACTTTCTTAGCTTTTCAGTGTGAGGATACTCCTCCAATGACACCGAGGGAAAAACAGATATGGAGAAGTGAAATGTTAAATTCATATCACACAATAAAAATAAAAAAGAGCATCAGCCTAAGAATGAGAGAAACAATCTAATGAACCTTCAGTATTTCAAAGCTTAAGAGAAATTCAAAATTACAGGTAAAACAGTGATATTAATGTGTCAATTTTTCCTTTACCACCTACAGCTGTTCATTTTAAAATTACAAAACATGTTACTACAAAAAAAGGCAAATATTAAAATGTCTCTAAACTTACAAAGCAAAATATCTATTACCCCTTCTTTCTAACCCTATTCTAATGACCTATTATTAATGGTTTGGTGTATATCTTTCTGGACTTTTCTGTGGATATATATGAACATTTAAATATATACAATAATAGTAATGTGTGTTTTCTGTTTGTATTTTTGCTGAACTAGTTATGTTACAGACTGCTCTCCATTCACTCCCTCCAGATCTACCTTATTGTTCTTCGAGGTTAGTGTTCCATTGCATGGACAATCACAATTAATGTAAATACTCTTCCACTGATGGGAAGGTATTTAATTTTGGGTTCTCACAATTGCAAACAAATTACAAAAAAAATGTATCCTTGTTTTCACCTCTGTGTACTTGTGTGAGTTTTCTGTAGGGCCGATTATATAGACCTAGCCTCTCTGGAAGTTCTGTGGGTGCTCTGAAGAGGGATCTCTTTCCAAATTGGACTGCCTTTGGGTGCACATTCTATCCTCCTCAGTGTGACGTCTTTAACTAGCTCTCCACATTTTCCCCTTTGTGACAATGACCTTCCCACAGCTTACTCTAAGAAGGCTTTGAAAGTTCACCACAAACCCAGGCACTGAATTAGCCAAAAAAAGTATTCTCACAGAAAAAAGGAATGAAGGGGGAGGAGGATGAAAAATCAGAAGGGAAAGAAATCATGTACATGCATAGCACAATAAAACAAGATACAGACTGCTGCCCTCCTATCAGCAGACTGTTTATCACCCTGCCAGGGAGGAAGGCTTTCTGGTAAGATCTGGACGCATGCCCAAAGCCCACAGTAGCTTTATGTTTACCGGTCCTGGGAAGAAATTTTCATTCTTAACAGACTAAAGGAGATACAAATGTGAAACTTTAAAGGAAAACAACATCGCAAAACCATGATAGAAAAGACAATTACTCTCTAACCGTACCTGGCTCCACCCCTATGTGCTACTGACCATCTAACCAGCGCAGAGTGGGAGAATGCAGAGAACCTTATGCTAAAGGGGAAACCGGATTTAAAAATCACAAGTTTACAGGAAAAGTTGTGACTCTTAGACTAGAGAAAACACTTGATTCTGCACAGAGCAAGAAAACAGGCTTAGAGAAGCAAACCTCAAATCCTTACCCTTGCTGTACCGCTGGTGACTTACGGAGCTCCAATAGGCCAGTTAATGCCACCGATGCCTATCTGGAGAAGGGACATAATAATACCTCCGATTCCCACAGGATCCATCCTAAGGAGGATGCCTCAGGGGTATGTGTGGGTGTGTGTATACTGTGTGGGTGTGAGTGTTTGCATGCCTGGCACTGATTTGTAGTGATTTCTAGTGAGATCATGTCTGTTAATAATGATGTTTTGAGATACCTGAAGAGAAACATAATTTGTCAGCTGTCTGACAATGTTTACCATTAAATCTCAAAAGGAAGGGGTTGAAAAAGATAGTTATTCAGTAAAAGTCAATTGGCACTCATGGAAATCAACTCAAAGAACTTGTCACATGTCATACAAAGGATAACATAGAGTACAACCAATGTGATAACATGCATGGCTCCAGGACTGTGAACACTGAACACACACACACACACACACACACACACACACACACACACACACCCCTAAGGCATCTTCCCTAGAACAGATCCTGTATGGATTCAAGGACACCAAATTGTAATGCAGACTGAAGGAGCTGATTCTGAATGACTTGTAAAGACAAAGCAGTCATTTCTAAGATTGTGACATGACCTGTATTCAAGGAGGAAACCACGACATGAACTCCGTTCCAAAGTAATCTTGGGTAGATTACACAGCAAAACTCCATCGGAAGAGAAGTTGTATCTGAGTAAGCAGTTTGGGGTTTGAGCCATCAGGCAGGGATTCAAAAGCGACAGCCGAGGGACAACCAGGATTGTGTTTTCTATCTCAGCAATTCTGGCACTGTGCAAAACTGTGTAGTGTGGGGAATCTTTCCCAACCTATGTGAACGACTGGAGAAAGAAAACATGCTCAGATGTCAATGTGCAGCGCTGACTGATGTAGCTGCTAAGATTTTCCTTCTAAGAAAACAGACTCCTGGAGAGCACTGACTCATTCATTAATGTAGTATTTATTGAGTGCTCTCCATTTTCCAGACTCACAAAAACTATGTGATGAGCTTCACAACAGGGGAGTTCAGGGTCTGATGGGAGCATTTAAACTCGGGAAGCTAACTGGCTGAGGCTTCAGCAAGGGCTCCTTGTGGAAATAACGCTAAAGCTGAGATCTGAAGGATAGACAGTGAGCTGGGTGAAGACTCTGGGGCAACAGTATAAGCAAAGGTCCTGAGGTAAGAGAGAGAGAAAAAAGGGACTTAAAGATGCCTGCTTGAAGAACAGAAAAAGAGGCAAGGAATGGAAAACAGTGAGATTTTTTGTTTTATATATATACATATATATAAATTACATACTCGCTTTATTTCTTAGCCTACCAGAAATCACACTTAACAGCACCTGGTAAGAAAATACTAAACAGATGCCTTGGCTGAGCAATATACAGAGACAGTGCAAATCTTACCTTCAGGGGCCTTCAGCCACACCATGCAGAGCAAGGAGGCTGAGGTAGAACATTTGGGATGTTATTATGTCCAAACCACAGATTTTTGATGAATGCAGAAATTTTATGTAAATATATTAAATCATATTAAAACCCCATAGGTTGTAAAAACACACACACACACATACAACAACTTCTAGAATTGGTGAGATGTTTAATAAAAAATTTCCTAGGTATGAGGTCATCTCTCTCATGATATGTAACCTCCAAGCCAAGGAATAGGATTTCCATGACAAAAAAGAATAATGTCTATCTTAGAGCTGTTTGCCTTCCCCAGAAATCTATTGGAGATAATTTATTTTGTTTAATCATCAATAGAAGAGAAGACATAGAACCTTTTTCAAAAGCAGCAAAACGTTTTCCTATTTTAAGACATTCCCCAAGAACTAGATCTTTTCCTCATTCAGATAATGTAAAGCTAAGATTTATGTAGAGGGTGGGCCTCTGAAGCAACGTGGCATGGGACGTTTACTAAGCCCTGAGGGTGGGAGCTAAGTCACTTTGCCTTTCAGGGACTGACTGACTCTGAGCTGGACCCTACATTTTGTTCTCCGAACTACAGAACAGTTTTCCTCTGTCAGGGCAGGCTGCCAGGTACAGGCTGCCTCTGAAACCTGGAGCTAGAATTTTTCCTGGTGAGAAAGAATAAAAGGAGGTAAAGAACATACATACCCCCCTTTTTTTTTTCCTCGAAAAAAGCCTGGAAAGGATGGAAACATTAGCTTGACGTGTCAAGGCTGTCCTTTATTCTTTTCTTGTACTTTCCATTGTATATTTCCATACTATTGGTGAATAGGGAATGGAACAATGGGAGGGACAGTGGAGAGGGCTTGAGCAAGGGCCGGGAAAATAACCCAAAGAAGCTAGAGCTAAGAACCAGAATGCAAGGATAGGGCAGTGATATCAGTGAGAGGACACTGAGAAGAAGAAGAAGAGAAAAAGCTCCAGGGAAAGGAGGAGGAAGAAACATTGTGATAGGAAGGATACACAGAAATACAAAGTAAATGGTGGGAGAAGGCCAAGAGTAGCAGAAGATAAACCAGAAACTAGTTACCGAATGTCTGCTGTATTTACACTCACCCTTTGTTCCTAAACTATATATGGGCAGGTCCTGGCATCAGGAGTATGGGTTGCTGGGAGAGGAGTAAGGATAGAGAATGGAGAGCAGTGCTTGATTTGTGCAGAATTTTTGATGAAGTTGATTGTAAATGTTTGGAAATGGGCAGAGGTGATGGTAGCACATTACTGTAAGGTATTAACAGTGCTGAATTATGGATGTAACTACAGTTGGGGGGATAGGGTTGTGTCTGTCACTGAAGGAGGGCTAGAGGATGAAACATGGGACTGTGTGGCATGGTGGACCCTGCTGTGGACAATGACACCGGCTGACTGTGCAAGTGTAAGAATGTTCTCACATGAACTAGAGTGGGTGCACACCACTACTACAAGGGGTGTGATATGGGAAAACGTGTGACTGGTGCAGACTGTGGACTATAGTTAACAGTGGTATTGTGGCATTCTTCCATTGGTTGTGGCAAAGGTACTATATCTGTGCTGGGCATCTGTAGTAGGAGGATATGGGGGTATGGGATTTTCTTTTTGAAGCAATGAGAATGTTCTCAGGTTGACTGTGGTGATGAATGCACAACTCTGTGATTGTCCTGGGGTTACTGATTGTATACTTTGGATGAATTGTGTGGTTCTGTGAGTAAAACTGCTTTAAAAAATAATAATGATAATGATGTAATAGGGGAAACTGGGTGGTAGGTATATGGGAACTTTATACTATCTGCTCAATTTTTTTGTAAATCTCAACCTATTCCAGAAACTAAAATTTATTCATTAAAAAGATTTGACAAGAGGGTCCAGCAGAAGCACTTAAGATAATTTTTTTTTCATTTTTATTAGAGGGAATGAAGTAGAGGCCACACAGAGTGTGGAGTGAAGTCTGGGTTAAACCCCAGCTTGTTCACTTATTTGCTGTATGACCCTGGACAGGTGCCCTAACCTCCATCTGTCTCAGGTTTCTCATCTGTAAGATGGGAACACACAGAGCTATTACAGGAATCTTAACAGTATATACAGTGTTTAACACAGGGACTGTTCCTAACAAGGAGTCAATAAATTCCAGCTATTATTGCCATTCACCGAAAGTATTTTTCCGGGACCTCAATAACTCATTGTTTTCTGATTCCCCGCTGTCTAAGAAGGGAGTTTTCATGTTACAAAAAAGCCTCCAGCAAAGAAAAAAAAAAAAAAAGCTGAAGCCTTCTATAATTTTCAACACTAGAATAGAACTTCTGTTGATAATGACAGATGCCATGAGGCACCAAGAACAGGAAGTGGGCATTCAGATTGACGGGACTGACTGATCTGTTCTTCCTTCTTTCCTCACAAACCTTCGACCCATCTCCTTCCCCAGGAAGCAAATCTAACTTCCACATTTCTAACAGCTGTTAGGGGACCTTGCTCCAGACATGCATTCAATAATGAAGAAACAGCTAGATGAAACAGCATAGGTTAAATAAAAGAATCCCAAATTAAAACACCTCAGAATATAACAATCTAAATTATTAGTTTCAACAGTTAGTACAATGATCTAGGTCATGATGTACTTTGGCCTGAGGTGTTATTATTATGAGATAACCAAATGTGCGTGAAAAAATCATGAGCATCTAAGATCCCAATGCTCTTTTTAAAATGGAAGACCCAAGAGCAAAAATGGTGAGAAGCCCAGGTTTTGCAGTCAAACCTGAGTTCAAATACCAAATCTGTCATTTCACCAGTTGCTCAAATATAAATTTCCTAGCAGAATGTCCTACATGTGGTAAGAACTCCAAACTGCAGCCAATGGTGATGACAACAGTGTTGCCATCATTTCTGTCATCTACAAAACGCGAGGGTGAATCAAAAGGACCCTCGTTTTATCATTCTCTAACCTGTGGAAAACCCTAGGAGATACTCAGATGACCTATTTTTCCTTCTTTCTAAAGAACAGTAAATCATTGTTTATAGATCTTGTTTTATTTCCCTTTAATTATTAGAAAAGCTTGGACACTCTCTACCCTCTTCTTTTAAATGCATTTATGATTTTAATAACTTTTTAAACTACAGTTTGTATTTTTCTTTGTCTGGTATGGGTATTTTCAAGACAATACCAGGCTCTTTTATGTAGCATGTTACTTCTCCATTTTTCCTTTTCCTTAAAATAAACAAACAAACAAAAAACTCCTTTCACATTATTACCTTTAGTACTTCTTAAGTCTGATTCTTGTTCTGTTCTTTACCCCACTTCCTTTTCCTTCATTTTTGTAACAATCACTCAGATTAATTCCAATTGCCTTTTTAGGGTACTTGAATTTGCTGGAATGTATATTGATTATAAACTCTCCAAGAAGATGGTTAAATATTTTCCACTGTTAAGTTTCCCAGGCATTAAAGTATCACAGCCAGCTTTTTTCAACTCATCTCCCATTTCTTTAAAGCGTGTTCAACGTTTTGGATTACTACTATTTACATGACCCTTTTCCAGTGATTGAAATCTGGCGTCACTATTTACAACTTCTGGGAAATACTTCAAGAATGACATATGAATGTGTAGAGATAGAAGCAGAATGATTTCAACTGTTTAGAGCCCTGCTATGGTAAAAAGTTTGAGAAAACAAAATTTGGCATTCCAGAAAGGAAGTGATGAGATTCGGTCCAAAAAAAATGAAAAACAGGGAAACAGAAGCTATTTCAACATTATAATAAAGGAAAGAAATTTAAAAGCATCATTTCCTGAAGTTTTAAACCTCTGTAAATACAATCATGCATATTATAATCTCAGATTCATGGTGTAAAAGCTCTGCACGGTTAACATCCCTATCTTACATTTGCTTCATCTCTGAATTCAATGACTGTAAAAAACTAATTTAGAGAAAGTTTCTTTTTTTCTGTTTGGTTCAGATTTTATTATTTTAAAAAGACAGCATTTAACATGTAAAACTGTCAGCAAGGAGGAAAAGAGCACAGGTGGGATAAATGTGAGTCAAAGATGTTTTCTGCCATCACAGGAAGTAGGTTTCCTGATTCCCAAATAAGTGACTAATTTGGGGTCCTGGAAATAAATACAGCACACCTTCTGTGGATCAGTTTAGCCCTAACATCAGAAATTCCTGTTTGGCAAAGATTTCAACATCCAGAAACCCTGGAAGTAGAATTCTCGCGACTGAAGGCTTCTTGTTTTAGCTAGATAACTTTAAAGGTTCCTGATATTGCACAAAGCCTGAACTAGGCAAACTCGGGACTGGAATTACAAGTACTCAGCATGTGGGAGTCTCTGCACAATCTGATACTTTTTTAAATGCATGAAGAACACTAGTCAGTTGTGGTCCAAGACACCAGAAACCAATCTTTCATCTTCAGTGCTTCAACTGCATTTCCGTGCTTTCCTTCTTTAAAATTCTTTTATCCTGTAAATGAGTGATTTGATCCATCTTTAGAAATACTGGAAAGACAATTAACTTGGTAGTGGGGAACCTGCATAAAATGTAAAGTTTAAGATGATAGACCCAAGATATGCCTTTACAGTGATAATTTTGAATGTTAATGGACTGAAGTCACTAATTAAAAGACACAGAATGGATTAAATAATATGATCTATTTTACACTACTCACAAGAGATTTATCTTAGACCCAAGGATACAAACAGATTGAGAGTGAAAAGATGGAAATAGATGTTCTATATAAGCTGTCACCAAAAGAAAGTACAAAGTAACTATATTAATATTAGATAAAATAAATTTTAAATGTTATATCATAAGAGATAAGATGTTCATGTTATTTGTAAAAGCATTTTTATATTTTCTTGAAATCAAAAACTTGAAAACGTTCAGTTACATGGATCATTACTATTGCAAAGTTGATGTTTCTTTGTCCAGGAAACATAAATGAGAAGAGAAAGACAGGGAGACAGACATATCCCAGGGGCCCATCGGTCCTCCCGCACAGGCCAGCAAGATTCAGACCACAAGATGCCAGGGGAGGCTGTTGCTGACATCGGTGTGCCAGGGGCAATCTAGGCTGATCCCCAGCCCCAGGCCGATGCCCTCCTCTCAGGGCCCAGCCCAAGCACGAACTCTCGGCTCACAGATGCCTCTTCACCACGAACTCGCTTCCTTGTCTACCAGCCACCCACCAGCCCAGAAAGGCTATGCCCAAGGCCTCTGGCCTCCACCCCATCTCTCCGCACCCCTGAGTTTGCTCCTCAGGGACGGCTCAGGCCGGCCGCAGGACTGCAAGTGCCGGGATTTGTTCTCCTGGACCACAGCGGGCTGAAAGGCTGGCTTCCTTAGAGCTTAAAGAAGAGAGAGTGGAGACTCAAGGAGAATCAGAGTAGGAAGTCACTCTTTCAGGAGGGAGGTCTCATTTGCCATGGAGAAGGGTGAAAAGCCCCCCAAATGATAGCCCACTGGGAGAAGGAAACCCCGATGGACGGGAAGAGCCTGGACGCTTTCCTGAAGCTTTGAAAACAGGGTGGAATGTGTGCTCACCATCCCGTGCATCTTCAGAAAAAAAAAAAGTAAGACTTGCTCTAAGTTTTACAGCAAAACTGAAAAAATCAAGCAATATTTGAGAGTTCTTTTCTATTCCTGATTAAACCCAATAGTGACTCCCCACTCCAGAGCAGAACTGAAGGCATCTGTCCTAAAACAGGATGTTTACTCCTTAAAATATCAGTGAATTCCTGTTGTCTGCCTCCCACCTGAAATCACAAAAGAACAGATTCACTGCAAAGGAAAACAATGGGCATTTTGCCACTCTTTGCCTTACCCTCAACCAGGCAATGTTTTAGTTTGCCTCTTTGTTTCTGACTATAGAGAAAAGTTTGATGTCACATTAATAAGAAACAAATCAAAGAAGCCGTCTGTCTTTCCTTCTATTTCTATTTTATCAAAACTGGTGACAGAGTCCTTTCACCAGAAGAAAGCAGTCAAGGACAGCTCTCAAAAACTCAATATAATATTTGGGGCCATATCCCTGCTTCTGTTTCTACTATTTGTTTTCATTTTTAATAAGATGAAGAGAAAACTAAATAAAATTTATCTTAGATAACACTGAACTTGAAAGGACCTCAAAGAGCATGCATATATGTCTTTCAGATGAAGAAACAGAAACCAAGAGAGGTCAAGTGACTAACTCAAGGCCATATGGCTGGCAAGTGACAGAGGAAGAACTAAAACTTGAGCTCTCCAGGCTCCTCATCCAGGGTCTTGCACCTTACTCATGGCTGACTCCTAGACCACAGCATCTGATTCACCTAATTATATGAAGGCACATGAAATAAATAAATTTCAAAAAAAAAATACTCCCATTTCAAAGCCTAGTTAGATATTATAAAGTAAAGACAATTTTCATTTAGGGACTGCAGCTCATCATATAGCAGAACTTCTTACCAGAGCATTGTGACATTTGGAGCAAGTAACTGGTTGTCATGGAGATTGTCCTGTGCATTATAGAACATTTAGCAATATCCCTGGCCTCTACCTAGCAGATGCTAATAGCACCCACTAGCCCCACCAAATTGAAACAACCAAAATGTATCAAGACGTTGTCAAATGTTCCCCGGAGGGCGGGGAGTGATGTGTATACAAAAATTGCCCTGTTGAGAATCACTACCATATAGCCACACCTCCTACATATGTAACAGCCATTGGAAAGACTCAAGCATTGCTACAAGTCAGATGCCAGAGGTCAGAGAAGACTAAAGAAAGGAGAAACTTTCGACATGCTGCATGGGGAGGGGGAAAAATGCTTCTCTGGATCTCCTCTCAGAAAGACAAAGTAATAAACCTATCTTTTCACAGAAGTGATCAGAAGGATAACTTCAGAGAAAGAGCAAAAAGATAATAGTGAAGTGAGATGAAAAATAATAAAAGAACTGGAAAAAAATCAGCAGGAAAGACAGAAGAAAGTGGAAGAATAAAGAAGTCAGCAGAAAGAAGGGATTTTAACATTCTAGAATTTGCAGGACAAAGCAAGCCATTATAAGATAAAGTGACATATTTAACAGAGATAACTTTTTAAAAAGGCAGCTCAGTATAAGGAAAAGGGTTAAGAACTTTCCACCAATTCACTGTGAAGCTTGGGGAAAGGCCATTTCTCAGTTGATGGAACCCTGAGGGGCGTTCTATGTGATGCTCTTCGTTCATGCCTCACATGCTTTAAAAATTACAAAGCCCTTTAAAACAGCTCCTCCTGAGGTTTCTCTCAGGTGGTGCTCCTGGGGAATGAAGTTTTATTATGGGCCTTTAAAAATAATGAGCACACCTCTTCACATCCAGGATATCATCAATTTACTTAACTGCTATGCCCCCAAACCTAGTGAACTCAAACATCCTCTGGGAAACAGAAAAACTATGAATATTTTTCAGAATGCGACTTTCTTTGGAGGGTTTAGGTGTCTAGTTCAGTGGTAGCTCTGGATTTGACTCAGTTCCAAAATGTGTGGGTAACAACATGCTTATTTCTGAATTGAGTCACAGGTCCAGGTGACACCTGACAAGCTGGCTGCTCAATTCGTATGTTATCCCTTCTTTTGACTAGGCTTAAAAATACCCATTATAAGAAGGGTTTATTATTATTATTATTATTCAGTAAGTTTTCACAGATAATATATATATAAACACAAACCCTAGTCCTGTGATTCTCAGACGTTGAAGTTCACAGAAACCACTTGAGCACCTTGATAAATGGAGAGTCCCATTTGTTAGGACAGAGGTAGTTCCTAAGATTCTGCATTGTTAAAAACACTCCCAGCTGATGCTGAGGCTGCTGGTCCATAGACCATACCTTGGGTAAAAAAGCTCTAAGTATAATCCAGTCTGAAAAAAATCACTTATCTGATTATACTATTTCCTTCCTGTAAAAACTTTTTATGGCAGACTCCCCACTGCGTACCAGGCAAAGTCCAAAGTCTTTTGAAGAAATTAAACCCCTTCTTCATATAGCCCCAATCTAACACTCTAGCTTCAGCTCCACTGACTCCCCTCACCCACAGGTACACCATGCATCAGCCACACCTATTATGTGTTGCTCCCCAAAATGCCATGAGCACTGTGTTTCCCTAATACGACCCCACTGTTCCCTCTACCTCTATCATTCTACTGCCAAACTCTTCACCATCCTTCAAGGCCCAGCTCAGATGGCACCTTCGCCATGAAGACTTCCCCAAGCCCTCTAGGAATAAAGTAATTGTTCCTCCCACCATGCCCTGCATTTGGGATTCAGATATCTATACATTGTGTCTGATTTTCCGGAAAGCTATAGTCTATCAAATAAAATTATAAAGCTATATGGACTTAAGATTTTCTTTTTAAACACCCAGTTTTTTAACCCTGGCTGCATCCCTGGCTCCCGAAGCAAAGAAATTCATCAGTAAATCCTTTGGTGGGTTAAAAATTCCACTAGACTACCTCCCCTGACTTTTGGCCCCAGCTGACTATTTAACATCACTAGTTCCAGACACCCTGGCATACAGCCTGTACACTGAAGATCATTCATACAGTGGCCCCCATGTATGAACCATGGACTTTGATTGTCTCCTAGGTCATTCTCATTAGCATAAATTATCCCTCTTTTTTTTTTTTAAAGAAAAAACAAATGCGCACATACAAAGAAAAATACCTCCCTTGCCCTCAACTCATTCTGCATTCCATTTCTCTTTTCTTCTTTACAGCAAAATTCCTCCAAAGAGTGGTTAGACTTGCTATATCCACCTCCGTTTCTCTTGACCCACACCTCCATCCCCCAAAACTGTGCTTATCAAGGGTCACCGAGGCCTCCTACATTGAGAGTCAGTGATCACTCTGCACCCCCTCTTGCTTGATCTATGGGTAGCACTGCACACAGCTGGTCACTCCCCTCCCTCAAATCCTTTTTTCCCTGTCTTCTGAGACATACCTTCTTTCTTCTCCCTCATTTGCTGCTTCTTCCCAATCTCTTCTGCCAGATCCTCTATATTCCTGTCACTGAATACTGGAGGGGCCCAAGGCTCACTTACTTCCCTAGATACTGCATCCAGTCCCATGGCTTTAAATATGACATACACACTAAGGGCTCCCGAATGTATCCTTCCAGGTTAGACCTCACCCTGAAATCTATACTCCTTTACCAAATTCCCTCAAAACCAACATGTACAAGACTAATTGTTATCCAACACAACTATCACTAAATCTTCTCTCTCCACCAGTCTCCATAAAACCAAGGTTCCTTTCTATCAGGCATTCAAGCCACAAACCTTGGAGGCCTCCTTGCCTCTTCTTTTCCTCTCATATAGCCCATTATTCCATCAGCAAATCCTACGAGCAACACCTTCAAGATATCTACAAAAGCTGAGCAACTCCAGTATGAGTCTAGCATCCCTTGTCTGAACCCAGGGAAGAGACTCCTAATCAGGCTCCTTGCTCCCACCCTTGCCCCAACCCCAAATGCCACAGGCTGTTTTCTACACAGAGCCAGAGCAACTCTCCTGCACTGTAAGTGAACTCATAGCAGTACTCTCTTTAAAACCCTCTAGGAATCCTTAACTCCCTCAGAATAAAATTCAATGACCTTCCTAAGGCTGTCAAAGGCCCCACCACTACCTTACAGACCTCATCTCCTAGCACTCACCCTTCACTCACACTTCTCCAGCCACATTCACCTCCCTACTAAATTTCAAACACTGTTCCCGCCTCTGAGCCTTTTCCATTACTATTCTCTCTGGACTGATTGTCCACAAAGCTCAGCCAGCACCTAATTTAGGTCTCTGCTCAAATAATGCCAGATCAGAAAGCCCATTCCTGGCTATCCTATACATGATCTAACCTCCTTACCTTGCTTCAGTCTTCACTTTTTTTGTGTATTCTTTGTCTTTCTCTACTAAAATACAAGCTTCAATAAAAGGTTGGTCTTATTTATTTTTCTCTGCAGTTCCCTTAGCACAGTGCTTGGAAAATAGTAGGTGCTCAGTACATTATTTACTAGAATAAATGAATATCATTAGATAGTAAAGAAATAATTCTAAGTTCCTATATTATGGCAAAAATCATGGTAACATTCCAAAAGAATAAAAAAGAACTCTATTAAACTACATTATTTCAAGATGTTAAATCTTGACTGAGAGCTTGAAATACAGAAAAAAGATACACTTACTTCCTGATCACTGTCTTAGACTCTAACGTAGTTTGGCTTCCATCGTCTTCACAGTTTGGACTCGTCAGATTTCCGTACCTTTACAGAAAAAACAAACAAAGAACAGTCAATGGTGTTGGGAAGGAACTTTATCAAATTTCAACCACATAATAACAGTTATATATTTCAGGAGTAACTAAGGAAATAAATATTTATGAAATAGTATCAAAAACTGACAATGTATTGTTTAATGAATATATCTGTTTAGTCTAAACAGAAAAGTGACAATAATAAAGTTAACAATGAATTCTACTACTTAAAACTGTCTCTGAAGATTTAATATTTGTTTGGATGGATTTTAGATTAAATTAGGCTTTTTCTCTTAGCAAGATAATGAGAACTCTTTAGCACACCAATGCCTCCATCCTACTCTCTGCTGTACCTAATCAAGCACGAAATGACTCTGCATGTACTGCTTTCATACCCATGATGTATATGAACACAAAATGACACTTTACAGGTAACTACACTTCTAAAGTCTATGTGCCAGTTTGAAACTATTACATAGCCTAGAAAAGCCAAGTCCTTTAATCCTCATTCAGTATTGCTGGATGTGATCTTTTTTTACTGTTTCCATGGAGATGTGACCCACCCAACTCTGGGTGGTAACTTTTGATTAGATGGTTTCCATGGAGATGTGCCTCCACCCATTCAAGGTGGAGTTGCTTACTGGAGCCCTTTAAGAGGGAACCATTTTGGAAAAAGCTCAGAGCCAGCAAGAGCTGAGACAGCCACACAGCCAGAGATCTTTGGAGATGCAAAAGGAGAACACTCCCAGGAAATCCTTATGAAATGAGAACACAGGAGAGAAAGCTGGCAGATGATGCCACATGCGTTTCCAGCAGACAGAGGTGTTCTGAACCTATCAGCCTTTCTTGAGTCAAGGTATCTTTCCCTGGATGGCTTAGTTTGGACATTTTCACAGTCTGAAAACTGTAAACGTGCAACTTAATAAATAACCTTTTTAAAAAGCCATTCCATTTCTGTTATATCACATTCTGGCAGCTTACAAACCAAAACAGTCTAGTCTCCTTGAGGGGTAGGTCCTGTTAGAGAAATGTTAATGGAAATAACTCTATACTGTCAAATAAAGCCTGAGATAGAGACAAGGACTAAAGACAGAGTTCATATGCTCTATCAACTAAGAGAATACCTGTGCATTCACTGAAGCCAAAGACGTGGCAACTGAGGAAGGAGGGCACATAGGTATGAATTTTGGGAAAGTGACTGGTGCTTGAATTTTCAAATTTGTCTCATTACAAATCAAAATATACTAAGCAACCAATCCATCCTAATTACACTGTTTGCTATTCTTCCAACTCCAATGTGAGCAAGCCTATTTCATATAAGTATATCAACGTCTGATAAACTCACTTTAAGTTCTTAATGAGGGAGTCTTTATATTAACTTATAACATTATAGACTCCAGTTTCTCATCCCATCAACGAAGAATTTGGAGATTCCTTGAAGTTTCACAAGCTGATTGTTCCAAAATTTTGACAATAGAAATTTTAAAACTGGTGAATTCATATTTTGAAAGAGCACACCTTTGTCTTCTATTAATGGGATTATAGGCCCCAGTACCCTCATAGTCCCTTGTTTCTAAGATTTAAAAATGCTTTTCAAAATAAGAGCCAACCATCTGGTTTGACCCAGTGCCAGTCCATCTGGTCTTCCCTATCACCCAGTCCTGGGAGGATCCAGTTTGTGCCCTTAGGCACTAGCTCCCCTCACCCACCTGCTCCTTTCTCTAACTCATCAGCCTTATGGGCTTCTTAGCCTCAGGAAGATATTTTCCACCGGCCTCCACCCATCCTGTTCCTCTTCATTATACACTGCACGTGCTATTTAAAGGCCTACCCTTTGCTCTTCAAGAGATAAGAACTCAGATTAAGGTTTACTCAGCTTCATGTGAGCAAGACAGGGACAGGAAATCAGAGTCCTAGTAAATCAACAGAGTGGGATCTTTTGCCTCTATCCTTGGCCACTGTCATAGGTGCTCATGTTCTCTCACAACTTTGTAGTTTATTAAAGGGGAAGGATCAGGGTAGGTGTAATGGAGGGTGAGTCTCAGAGAACAAGTCATGCCTTCTGCTTATCTGACTGGAGTGATCCTAAAACTCTCCTCCTGCCAGCCCTCAAAGACTTGCACATTTGCAGTCAGTGTATTATTTTTTTCTCTGGTTATTCTGAAACTAGTCAGTCTTTTATTTTCTGAATGTTGTGAGCTAGGAGAGATAGAAATGAAAGGGGAAAATGCTTATAGGGAAAGATTCACATTTTACTGCTCCCGATATTTTTCTCTCCGAACACGTTTGCACTAAAAGTCTCCAGATTTTCCTTCTCCTGCTCTTTACTGTATTTTTCTGATTCACAGCAGAGATGCTAGTTTTGGTGGCACCAAAATCGACCACAGTTCACCTTTCCAGATACTATGTATGCAATCAGATGGTGTCAAGGAAGACTAAGCAACTGACACTGTGAGCAGAGTTTTCTATCATTCATTAACCTCATATACCTTGTACCATCTACAATGGGACAGAAGACCACACAGGTATTTCTCTCAGCTACCAGGGTATGTACAAGTTCACAATCAGGACCAGAGTGATTGTTTTATAATAATTTTGAGACCAATAAGAACCATAAATAATAAGGTATGGGTTGCAGAGCACATGGTCCAGTAGCTCAGGCTCAAATCTTGAAGACATCCCTGACCCTTCTCTGTATCATCATAAGGAAATCCTTTTGTCTACCTTTAAAACATATCCTGAACCTGAGCACTTCTCATCACTCCCACCACTACCACCCTGGCTCAAACTATCACCCTCTTTGACCTAAATCTAAGCAACAGCTACCTAACCACAGTCTCTCTGCTTCTGCCCAGCAGCCAAGGTGGTCCTATTTAATATAAATCAGATCATGACACTGATCAATTTATATTAAATAGGACCTATTTAATATAAATATAACCTATTATATTAAATAGGTTCAAAACCTCCCAATAGCTCCCATCTCATGCTGAAAAAAAAGCCAAAGTCTTAATTGTCTTACTAGTTCCTAAATGATCTGCCACCATGGCCACTTTGACCACATCTCCTACAATCTCCCCTAGCTCACTCTGCTCCAGCCTCAGTGGTTCCTTGCTGCTCCTCTCACTGACAAGGCATCTTCCTGCCTCAGAATCTTCACACCTGCTGCTCCCTCTGCCTGGAAGGCTCACTCCTTCAACCGCCTTTTAGGTCTTTGCTCAAAGGTCACCTCATCAGCACAGCTGTCCCAACCACCTTACTTAAGATACAAACCAACCACAACAGTATCCCCTTCTCTGCTCTATTTTCTGCAAAGCCTTTACTATCTCCTAATATACTGTATAATTTATTCAGTTATTGAGTTAATTGTCCATTAGAGCATCAACTCCATGAGAGCAAGATTTGTTTCATTTGGTCACTACTCTTTAGAGTTTAAAACAGAGTCTGGTACTGAGGAGACATGTGATGATTATTTATTGTGAGGGAATGAGGGATCTACTGGGGTGGTTCCTAAGCAGATAAGAAACAGATTTCCCAATACTTAGTTCAGATTTGTCTCTACAATGGCACCATCTGGCCTTCTGCAAGTGTCTTAACCTGTCTTTCTTCATCTCTAAAGGTTAAAAAAATATTTTAAAAGCTTTAAGATAGCTGTGATTATTCCAGACATCTAAAACAAAATGCAAAAGAAGTAAAGATTTTTTTATTAGAGAAGTTGTAGGTTTACAGAAAAATTACACAGAAAATACAGAGTTCACTTATCCTCCCACCCTATTATTACCACTTTTTATTAGTGTGGCAGCTTTGTTACAACTGATGAAAGAATAGCATTATAATTGTACTGTTAACTATAGTCCATGGTATACATCAATGCTCATTTTTGGGTTGTACAGTCTTATGTGTTTTAAAAAAATGCTTAATCTGATAACACATATACAACCTAAAATTTTCCCATTTAATCACATAACTATATAACTCAGAGCTGTTAATTACACTTACAGTGTTGTGCCACTGTCACCACCATCTATTACCAACAATGTTTCCATCACCCCAAACAGAAACTCTACAATTTAAGCATTAATTCCCTATTCCCTACCCCTAACCTGGTCCCTGGAAACTTATACTGTAATATATGCCTCTGTAAATCTGCTCATTCTAATTATTTCCCATCAATGAGATCATTCAATATTTATGATTTTGAAGGTTTAAAGAGCATGAAAATGCATACAATGTATGCACAATGTTACAAAGGAGATCTCTAGAAACTGTAACTTTCTGGAAGGAGATGGACTGGGCAGGGGCTGATTATCTGCCCCGCACCTTCCTCGCCATTAAGAAGAATGAATGCTTTACAGAGAAGAACTAGACTAGCGTTAAAATGAAGAACTCTCATGCTGGGTCATTTGAAAGCCAGATATACTAGATTAAGAATTTCTTTGATGTCCCCCTGTACTTTTTCTTAGCTTCCCATCAAAAATAAAAGTCCAGTTCAGTTCATTTACTCTGGGGAAGGCGGGATAATTAAAGGTGTATATATGTGTGTCTAATTAATGGCCATAGAATAGCTACAGACAAACCTGCCAATAATGCCACGACCAATTTCTACAAAGCCTTTCTAGATTTAAGATAAAAGCTCCAACTTCTTAAGAAGGTTTACCAATAAGCAACTGTGCGTCTTTAAATGGTAACTCATAAACCTTACAATAAAAATTGTCAGAATGACTTTTGACATGGTTTTCTCTAGATGACACGGCAAAAGAAAGATTTACAAGTGTCTCCTAAATCAGAGCCTTAAGGTATTATTTACTGCAGCCTAAACATTACTAGGGAAAACAACAACAACATAATGTTTTACTGGTCACTCATATTTAAACAGAAAATAGTTTTTTCAGATGGGATGGTTTTATTGTTTGGTGCCTATTTGGGCAGGTGAAATGTTAATTAGTGTTTGAAGGGGAGGACCAGGGTATTTGTGGTTCAAAGGAAACCTAAGATAAGTTATCCTGAGGGACAGTCTCTGTTGGTGGGCCTTTCTAACCTTTATTCCCTAACAGAAAAGTCTTGGAAATGCCAGAGAAGATGGAGGTAATTCTGAAAAACTCCACTTGATTTTGGCAAATCGTCCAATAATAGTAGCAGTTAATAATTACTGAGAGGTTACTATATGACAAGCACTAAACTACATGTTTTATGTGGATTGTTACATTTAATTTTCATAATGGGTCTATACAGTAGTAGTATTATTAATTCTACTTTACAGATTAGAAGAATGAAGCCCAGAGAGGGTAAGTAATTTTCCCTAGAACACAGAGCTATTAAGCAGAGGAGGAATTTTTGAACCCTGACAATCAGACTCTAGACCACAGCTCCATTGTCACTATGTTACCACACAAGCTATTGTTATGGTTTATTTTATGTTTCCCTCCACTAGATTCTAACTTGAGGTTAGAAACCCTGAGCCTTTCATTTATTTACCCATTTATTTATTTATTTATTTATATTATTATTATTTTTTTTTACGTGGGCAGGCACCGGGAATCGAACCCGGGTCCTCGGGCATGGCAGGCAAGCATTCTTACCTGCTGAGCCACCGTGGCCCGCCCTACCCATTTATTTTTTATTCAATGAATTCTTATTAAGACCTGTGTCTGGGAAGAGCACTTACACAAACCAAAGTCCGTGTTTTTACAGACCATATATTCTATTCTAGTGCAGGAGGAAGGAAAATCAACAATAAACTAATAATGAGTAAATACATACAAAATTAAATACTGAAAAATGCAATGGATACAAATAAAGCAGGTAAGGAGGCAAGGAACGACGTGGGTTCAGTGGTTGCTATTTCATACGCAGTATTCAGGGAAGGTCTGATGTGAATGTGACATCTGAGAAGAGCCTTCCAAGCAGAGGGAACAGCAGATACAAAAGCCTTGGAGCAGTGACAGGGTTGGTGCGCTTGAGAAACATCAAGACCAGGAAGAAGCAGAGCTGAGCAAGGATAGGGAGAACAGGAGATGAAGCACAGAGATAACATGGGCAGATCTTGAGGACCTGGTATCTTATCATGAGGCCATGATAAGGACTTCAGTTTTTACTCGTTTACCTTGTTTACTTACTTCTAAATAAGCTGAGCTTGGAATAGAATCTGCACATAGCAGGCACTCCATAAAATTTGCTAAATGAGTTTATACTCTCTACTATCATTAATAAAAGAAAGACTGGAGAGGGAAGAGAAGGGAAGGAGATAAGGAGCTACTGATTGGGGATGGTGAAAGAACTGGAAGGGAGAAAAAAAGGAAAGATACCACACATGATGCTGCTGACTCAAGGACCTCTGGGAGCCTCTGCTTTCCTGATAAATCCCTGTCTACGAACATCTTTGGCATTTTTCTTCAAATGACCCATAATAACACTGGTCAGCCTGAGGAAAATGTTCAGAAGCTGACCCTGACTCAGGAGGAAACAGCCTGCAGATACTTGGAATGCCAAGTAAAGCCTTTGGTGAAGACTGTGGATCGTATCCCCACCGATCAACAAGAGAGTCATTTTAAATCACTCTGAATAACGTCCTCCAAGGCAGGTAACTCTCCTCCTAAGTCTGACCTGAAAACTGGGTCATAGCCACCAAGCTATGTAGACCCTGGGTGTACACTTTGGAAACATCTTGTTACTGTCCCGGAGCTGGTTATATCAAAGAAAAGACAAAGGTCAAAGACAATAAAGCAAAAGTTCCTTGTCCTCTTGCAGGTAAGGAAGGAGTAAGTGATGCTTAACAGCGCTGTGCTTTCCACTCAGGGGACCTACTTCTCTAGAAAAAATTTTCCACAATTAGAAAAAGCTGGAACCAAAGAAAGCTGCCATTGTGCCCTCCAGGCCTTTACTAAGAACCCTTCCCCACCTTCCTCGTCCTTCAGTTCTCCATGTCATCTCCATCACGGTCACTGACAGGGCACATTAACAGCGATCAGTACCTAGTATTTTGGCTCCATTTGACAGTTATAAGATGCTATGAAATTTTCCTTGCAAATGATACTTTCACCCTCAGCCCAACCCAAAAATGTCTAAGGAGGAGACCAAGAAAAGGCCAAAAACTTGATAATTACCACTTATCCAAGAGAAAGAAAACAAAAAATGTGTCTCTTGCTACAATTTGTTTCTCATCCAAATTTAAAGTTATTTATTTATTTTATTTTTATTTTTTTTTACATGGGCAGACACCGGGAAATGAACCCAGGTCCTCTGGCATAGCAGGCAAGCATTCTTGCCTGCTGAGCCACCGTGGCCCTGAAGTTATTTCTTAAGTACACTGGCTCTCACGCCCCTGCTATAAGCTTTCTTCTATTTACCATTCCAGGTCCCTGTATCCCTCTCTCTTTTCTGGCCCATTTTATGCCTTCAGAGTGTCTTCTCCGTTCCGCTTCCAATTCCTAACAATTCTAAACACCAACTGGAAATACAGCTAGCCAGCATGCTCCTATAGCTGCAGCTACAGTGAAGGGCAACAGTATAAAAGACACTGGGGCAGGGGTAGGGAGCAGGCACCGATCTGACAACCAGAGAATCTGTTAAGTAATTATTTTTTGCAAGTGTGGTTCAGGTTTGAGATTAATTAATACATTACTTACAAATCAGCCCAGGCCTCTCAATTTCGCCTCCCACAACAAGTATCTATTGTAGAACTCTTCAATAATCTCATAAAGTATGCTACATAAATCCAAATACAATTAATGTAAGTTTAGTATCGTGGTATCCTGTCATTTTCAGGCCTACTTTTTTCTCCTACTTTTATAAAAATTCAATATTGCATCAATTTATCTAAACTGGCCATTCTAACCCAGAGTGTGGCCTGATGTCATTGTCAATGGCTAAGCTCACACACACACATACACACACACACACACGCAAATGTAAAAAAAAAAAAAAAAGTCAAGAGAATAGTGGTAAGACACATAAAAACAAACTGAAAAACAGGCAGTCTTTTTCCTTTAAAAAATTCAGAGACATAGCTTCTTTAACACCATTAAATTTTGTTTAACTTAATGAAATTACTGAATTTATACATTTGCCTCCAATCACAATGTAAGCTAGGAGCAGTGCCCTCCTCTAAAACAGAATAGCCTCCTACAAGTCTCCAGTTACCCATGCTAAGGACCCTTTGCCTGGAAGATGACAACGAAGGGTTCCTGGATGAGATTTTGGAAATCTGGGAATCCCCTAAATTGTATGCAAAATTTTGCAATGTGCTTTTTTTTCTAGAGAGAAGGTCCACAGTTTTTAGCTGATGCTAAAAGGGTAAGTTTTAATCAATCCCTAACACCAATCGCTGGAAAATGGTCAAAGCAACTGATTATAAAAGTTGAATTTTAAATTTCCTAGTTCCCACTCAGAATATATGCACATTGCCTTTCAGTTTACTTTCAGTTTCGTAGTGTAGTTTCTAGAATCAAATTCACTTTTGTTTTTTTAAAACCTAATAGGCTATTCTATATTCTTTTTCTAAAATAGGAGAATAACTATATGCCCTGCCTTCTCTTCGCCAAGTGAAATAAAAATAAATTAAGAGAAAAGAGCTATGTCAGAAAGAAACAATTTTATCTCTCAGGTCTTACACATCTGATTTCAAGACAAAAAAAAAAAAAAAAGCTAGCCTGGTTATGATTGGAGGTAAACTCTTTTGAAAGCATTCCGTCTGTGTGCTTTAACAGAACTATCACTGTCAGCCCATAAAGTTAGGGCTCTGTAGTCACCAAATGTTTTCACCAAGAGTTCCCACAGTGTGGCTGGGTGAAAATCTGTCCAACTCTGTAAAAATAAAGACAACCAACCCAGCAGACTAGAACTTATTTCGATTTTCCCTCCTGTGATTATGGTGGGTTGTCATTATGAACCAGTACCAGATGAAACTTTTCTGGTTAAACCAAAGCATATAGTTAACAGGGAGAAAATAGCAACAATGTTTTTCGTGTTGAGGCTGAACCCTGACTTTCCCATCCGGTCATGCACATTCCCAGGGCTGAGTGTGCCAGCCACAGCAGTAGAGGCGTGATGTCCAGAGCAGAACAAAGGTGAAGGTGAACAGCTGACCTTCAGCATCCTGGAGCCCAGCAGCACTATACCTGGAGTCAATCACTCTGACAAGAATTCCTTTTTCTCTCATCACATTACATACAACTTTTCTAACTGGCCAAAAGTTTTATTGATGCTATATTAGTTTTCTACTGCTGCTATAACAATTTGGTGGCTTAACATACACCAGTTAATTATTTTATAGCACAGCAGGTCAGAAGTCCAAACATGGGTCTCACTGGGCTAAAATCAAAGTGTCCACAGGGCTGTGTTCCTTTCTGGAGGCTCTAGGAGAGAATCAGTTTCATTGCCTTTTCTAGCTTCTTGAGGCTGCCTTCATTCTTTGGCTCAGGGTTCCACTGTAAGCCAGCAACAAGGCAACTTTCTGACCTTCATCACATCTTTCTCTTTCTTCTGCCTCCCTCACTTTAAGGACCCTTGTGATTACATTGGCTCCACCCAGATAATGCAGGATAATCTCCTTTTCTCAAAGTCAGCAGATTAGCAACTTTAACTCCATCTACAACCTAATTCCCCTCTGCCATGTGACCTGTACTCATAGGTTCTGGGGATTAGGATGGAGACATGTTGGGGGAGCCATTATTTTGCCCACCACAGATGTATATGTAAATTATTACAAATGTTAAATCTGCCATTATTTTCTGAGCTAAACGATTTTTCTCTACCTAACAAAGCATGAACCAACAAGAACATGTGTCCTTTCATGAATGATACGCTCTTCACGAAAGTTTTCAACTCTGTTTTCTATGTTAGAAACATTTCAAAACCCAAAGAATTTCATAGCCCTTGTTATAATTCCCTTTTCTCTTTTATCAGTCAATAGTTTCATCTTCTAAACAGACACAAGAAATAGGAACTGAGTCTCATTTATCTTTCAGCATTCTGTTCTTTTTCTAAACTCACTGCCCAGGAGATTATCAACACTCAGATCTATGAAAATCTATGTAAATTCATCCGCTATAATAAAAATCTTTTAAAACTGTCCTTCATTTTCTAAATTCTCACCCTCATCAGGATATCTAGTATGCCTATATTTTAAGCTGAGAAGTAAACAAAGCAATGATAGGATTTCCTGAAAGCTTGCTGCCCTAAATTAAATGGGATGAGCATCTTGGAGTCAACTGACCAATAAATTTCAACTTTTCTATGCACAGTGGAACAAGACTTAATGGGTGAATCACGTCACTTACTTCCATTTGGCCTTGTGGGGAGTTAGGGTGGGAATGGGAGGTATTAACATTAACGAACAGACTGGTATTAAATTATTTTGAAAAACTCCTATATAAATGATAGACGTTAAACAAATAATTCGTAGAAGAAACAAAAGTGTAGAAACAATCATACTATGCATTTAATAGTAAAAACACTTAATGTAGGTGTTAATGCTGTTAAGAGACAAGCAGCACAAGTCTTGGCACAAGTGTCCTTGTGCACACTAAGAGTCCTGGCATAAGACTCTGAGACTCTGCCCCCACCCCCACCCACAAGTGGATTGGGTTTCCAGTATCTGCTCCAGAAAGCACTCTCTGCCAAACAAACAAACAAACAAACAATAAAAGCCTTTCCAAAAGACTAGAACCTGGAAGAGCAAAAGGGAAAATATGAAGAACCCTGCCTCCTATTAAAAGAAAAGGAAGAAAATGAACCTCACAAGCACTGCATGCCAGCACAAATCTAGGAGTATTTGGCAAGTACCTGGTCTAATTCCAGCACTAAATAAAAAATTTAATTATTTTTAAGCTAGATTTACCCGAAAAGTAATTTGGAACATATTGTGAACATCTCAAAAATGCTAAGAAAGCATTTGTGGGCTGAATGGATTTATGTTTTGAGTTTTTTATAGGAGGTTTACTGCAACCACCCCTTCTGTTTCAAGGGGGAGAAAGGTTTTATTCAAAGTACACGTTCACCCTTCACTGCCTTGACAGTGATGGTACAAGTCTACAGACTTGTATCTCTCTCTCACACTAGACGTAGTCTCTGCCTACGTCTGGGTAATGCTCACGGTTGTACCTTCCAATGCATGTGCTCAAAATTGGCATGGATAGTAATAACCATTATTTATTTGTTAGATAAAAAGTCTCTAAGCACATATTGCCAGTCACCATTCCTCTCTGTGGGTATAGCAGTGAACAAGACAGACATGGTCTCTGAGTAGGGGAGATAGATAAGAAATAAGAAAAGTAATTTCAAATAGTGATGAAGAAAACAAGCTAATGGCAAATCTCTTAAGCACCTGAATATGTGCCAGCCACTATACTAAAAATGTTACCTACAGTACCAAGTTCAAATTTCACAACAGCCTTACTAATTAAGTGTTATTTTTTATCTTCATTTTATACATTAGGAACCTGAAGCTAGTAGGACAAAGTAAAATGTTGCAAAGCAAATAAGGGGTGGAAAATCAGAATCATATTCAAGTTTCCTGACTTCAAAACCCATGCTATTAAACATTACACCATATGCCTCACACAGCATCTCATGGGGTAAAGGAAAGAAATTTTTTTTCCAATAAAGTAACCTAAAATTCTGAAAGGAAAGGGAAGCACATTTGGCATATATGACAAAGCCCATGGAAATAAACAAAACTTTTCAAGCTTTATATCTGATCAACTCTTCTCTATGCTGCAGTGGAAATGGCATCACTTGGAAGGGCAGCTTCTTTTTTGCTTGTTATCGTTACAACATCTTTTACATGTGAAGATATTAGTGCTTTAGGCATCATAAGGTGAGGATTTCTGGTTCTATCCCCATGGTGGTGATGTATTTGTATAAATCCATCCACATTTTCTCAATTGCCATACCTCCACAACTCAACAAGAGGCCTCCTTGGGAAAGAGCTGATCTAGGTCAAGAATTTGGCCTGAGCCTGTTAAATGCACAGAAACACTCCTGAGACAAAGGCAGACAGGATCTTGATGGCCCATGTTTTATCTAACTACCTAAGATCACTGGCGAGCATCCAGTTTCATTTTGGTATACCTTCCCCCCACCCAAAAAAAGAGATCCCCTCTTACTGTCCCTGTAAGGGAACTTAGCTCTTATCTTACAACAATTATATCTATTTTAATTATATACATTTATACGTGTGCTGATTTGCTTAATGTTAATCGCATCTCCTCTACTAGACTATAAACATAGGGAAGAAGCCATGACAGATTTAGACACAGCACCTTGCACAGTACATGATACATATTAAATATCTGATAAATATTGCTTGGATAGGTGAATGAGATAACAGTATTAATGTTCAAGCGAACCCCCCACAACTATGCGAAAGGAGCATCCTTTAGAAAATGCAGTTTCCAAGGAAAACCAATTGAAGCAATGCAAAAGGAATAGCTGAGGAGCTTCCCAAAACATTCCTTCCTTTAAAAGTGACACAAATGGGCGGGCCACGGTGGCTCAGCAGGCAAGAATGCTCGCCTGCCATGCCAGAGGACCTGGGTTTGAAAAGGATATGGTATGTTTGAAAGGGCTTCTGAGTCAGAAAGAGACAGAACTGAACTCCAGCTCTGCCATTACTAATTGAATTTTTCTGAGCCACAATTTTCTCATCTGTAAACATGGGGTCAATAATAAATGAGATAAAGTATGTGAAAACACAAGGCAAACAAACATGGGTAGAAGAAATAAATTCAAAGACCCACTGAATTAATCTCTTCTCTCTAATGTAAGCAAGTAAATTCAGGTTAGATCACAATCTTAAAGCACAGTGTTCAACGACAGCTTTAAACTTCCTCATCCCCAGAAACTCTCCATTGGGAGAGTTCACTTGAAAGCAAAGTGGCAATCCAGACTATTTCCACACTGTGACTGGACTGCCATCAGTGGCTTGGCAAAGGATTCTGGAGATCTGGTTTACCCCTACTCTGCTTGTCCTTGGCTTTTTGCTTACTTTTGATACCAAAGATATGGATCAAAGAAAGACAGAATGATCAAGAAATAGCCCAAACGGTAGATAAAATGACAGCTGTCTGAAAAAAATCTAGATATCTGTATAAACATCTAGCGGTTCTCAGAGAGAATCGGTGGCTGAGGTAGGTTTCTCCTTACATTTGAGGTTCGGTATTTAGTGATGTCTAACTCCCTTACTTTTTAAAATGGTTTGGTAGGAAAAATAGATTTTTAAATGGAATATATGTTTGAAGTTTTCTCAAAGATCTAACACAAACAGCTAACCCATAATTCAAGAATTTTCTCTTGGGTTAAAAAGAAACCAGTGAGGCCTAGAATTAACTCTGACCCTTTGTGAGAAGCGAAACAGGATTCTTTGTGAATTGCTAACTTCCCCAACTGAGAGATAAAGCAAACACATGGAATTGGCCATATATGATTTCAAACCACTGTCTACTGGTCAATCAGGAATGCTCATATTGGCAGAATGAAGAAACTATAAAAAGATAGGAAAAAAAAAAGAATCACAGAGAGCAAAACTGTTTCATACGAGAAAAGCCATATGATTGGAAATCTTAAGGAAAATCAAAGCTTGACTTCAAATAAGATTTTCTCTGTTGGGAAATAACTATTGCTCCATCTGCCTTCAATCCTTGACTGTTTAGGTTAGCAAATCCTATCATAACTACTAGTCAAAAGTAAAAAAAAAAAGCAAAAATTTACATCAGAGATCCATGAGCAAATCTGCCACAATTTTGCCAACAAGAAAATAGTATTTCAAATACTTGTCTTCAGAAAAGAAAAGTTTATATACTTATTGCTTACCCCTAATTATAGAGATTAAAAGCTCCAACTTAACCCCAAATTTCACAGACTCTGCATTTTAGATAAACTCAGTTAAATATTAAATTCTGGCCACAAGATCTAAGGTGTGACTACGAAATTGAGTAAGTGAGGAAGAAATATTAATGCTGGGATTTGTACATATATGGAAAAATCCAAATTTCTGCAAAGGAAACAAAATAAACAGGACTTATCTCTCTGAAGTTCTATACCTTGTTTCATCTGCAGAACATGTCAGATTTTCACTGTTTCAAGCAGTTAGAGCTCAACTGTGTGAATTTGCCTTATCTTTCACAGTAAACTACTGTGTACTCCAAGGTGGACCCAGGTTTTATAAAGCTAGCATATGTAATTTGAGAGATTCACTCTAAGAAAAAGAATACAAAATTATGAACATAGGATTACATAGAGGATGTTAGAAGGAGCCTATGCAAGTGAGGGACTCTGGAGCTTAAGAACAGTAAATCCTCCTCAAAAGAATCAAAAAGGATGAGAACCAAGTCTAAACACAAAGAATTCGGTGTCTTGCAGAGTATGTGACATTTTATAGGCAGTTAGTACTTGTTGATTCCACTCATTCCAAAAGCAAGCAAAGGATTTGACTAAGATTAAATTCAAAGCTTGGATGTACAAAATAAAGTTAATTCTTTTTTTTAAATAAAGTTAATTCTTAATATAATCATATCTTAAAATATAGTTTGAATTCATGTTGATTCTGTTTTTAAATTAACAGTCATCCAGTTAGTATTTTAAAAATCTAAAAATGCCTATTCATTATGGTACTTGGAGAACAAAGAGAAGTGAAAAAAATCAGCAAATAAAAGCTGGATGCACACAAGTCACAGACTAAACACACTAGTTCCCGTATAGACATCCACTATTTACGATGAACAGGTGAATTTGCATGCATTCCCTTACTGACTGTGGACATCTGTGACCTATAATCAATGGAATCACTCCTTGAGTAGAAGATGTTACCAATTCCAAAGCAAACCTGCAGGAGTTTTTGATGTTTTGATCTGTTTCCTGCCAACAGTTAGCATATTGCATCCTTTTTAGAAATATAAAACATAAAAAAAGAAGATATACATATAATTCTTCAGGTTCTACTGTAAGTATGAGATATGCAAACAAATGAACTATAAATGACTCACTACTCCAGGCTTAACATTCTCTCGAGTACTGCTACTCAAGAAACTACAGAACATCCCAACTACGTTGGAACCCAAGGTATCATAACCAGACCAAAGTGTGATAAAGAATAGATATTTTGTAAATGTTCCTGAACATGAACACATGAACACAAAAATAATTTCACTCTAGATGCATCTATGAGGAAAAAGTCTTCAGAAAAATTCAATAAATCTTTTGAGAATTTTGTTCTCAATAACTCTTACTCATATTTGAATAGGACTAAAGGCATTTCTTAAGACGGACAAATAATGACTATTCATAAAGTTTTAAAATATCTTCAGAAAAAATAACTTTTAAAAGCAAGGAAAAAATGTTTCCAACACAGAATAAGCCAAAAACAAATTCCTTTAATATGCAAAGAGTTATAATTGGATGATCAATAATTAGATGACTGAGAGTTCAAAAGGAAATGGGCAAAAGATATAAAAATACATAGTTCATAGAGGGTGGTGCAAGGGTAGCTCAAAGGGGTTGAATTCTCGCCTGCCAGGTGGGAGAGCTGGGTTCGATTCCTGGACACTGCACTTCCAAAAAAAAGCCTTCCATTTATTCCTTCTAGCCTTCTATATTCTGGAACAGCTAGAAGGAAAAATCTGAGAGGATGGTATGGTAGCTCAAGACAAACTCTGGGATCTGTCCTGTAACTACTTGTTGAAGAGTACTTTGAAAACTATCGCTTTTTTCTTTCTTTGCTTTAAATATATATTATATTATACAATAAAAAAATTTAAAGAAAACACAAATAGCCAATAAGTAATTTAAAGGGTGTTTAACCTCACTCATAAATGTAAGAAACAAATTCAAAAACAACAAGCTAACATTTTTTAATGGTTAGATCAACAGAAATGAAAATATCCTCAGCTGGCAAAGCTGTGGGCAAAGTGAGAAAATAGGCATTCTCATTCTCTGGGGGTAGGAGTGGCTGGTCTAACCTTCTGGAAGGCATTATCTTTTAAATTTTCAAATGCCTCTATCTTTTGATCCAATCAATCACTTTTCCATAAAATTATCCTATAGATTCTCAAATAAATACTCAAAATATATATATATTCAAAGATGTTTCTTGTAACACTGTTTACAAAATTTAAAAAACAAATTAAAAACGGAACAGTTAAAATGTCCATCACATAGGGTAACCCATTCAATAAATACTATAAAGCCATTAAAAATAATATGGCAGTCTATCTATGTGATGAAAGTGAAATGATATTAGCAACAACGTACATTTCTTGAGCTTCTGATATGCCAACCGCTGTTCAAAGCACTTTACATATATTAATTCACTTACTAAGTAAAAGTCCTCCAAGATATAATAAGTAAAACAAGAAAGTTGTAAAACAGACTGTGTTCTGTGATTCTATTTGTGTCATACATATACACACACACACATATATATACTTACATGTGGCCAGAAAAATTGGGGAGAGAAAGGAATATTTTATGGTAGTTACCTAGGAGGAATGGGATTTCAGTGCTTGGAGAAAAGGCCATTTTTACTTTTTAATCTTATAACTGTCTTAACTATTTGAAATTCTCACTATATTTTTCTATTTTTTAAATATAAATATATATCTACTTAGTTTATGCTCTGTTTAATTTTATTATTTCTGCTTCTATAAATTTTTTAAAACCTAATAAATGTTATTTGGAGAAATAAGCAGTAACATGAGAAAGGTGGAGCATTATACCCATCTACAGTATAGGAATTTTTAACACGGTCATGTACAAATTTTAAGATTAAAAAATCTAGTTAAAAAAAAAATCAATATTCCACAATCACAACAACCCCAACAAAAACACCCTATCTCATTTCCTTCCTTACACAGGAAACCCTAGAATATAAGGATCTGGATGAAGATTCTCTTGAATCTGAAACAATTGTTTGGCTGACAGTTTTCTTCCTCCCAATATCAAGTGGGGAGGAAAGACAATATCAACTCATTTCAATAATCTTTTTTAAAAGACCAAGTTTACTAATAAATAAAACAAAAATAAGGGAAGAATATAAGTATCAACAATGTGTGGAGCACAGCGTGCACTGCTCTCCTGTGTGTAGCACGTGACTTAACCACACAGCCAAGGATCAAGCTTGTGCACTTCTCCATAAAGCAGCCCCCACACAGCAATCATTAATAGATACTGTAATTATCGTCACTGCAGTCCCCGTGCATTAGCTGCTTCCTATGGGCTTAATACTGAGCCCAACATGATACACGTTAAATCGCACGGAATCCTCACATTTAATTTCACAACCACTTGGTCAATTGATTCATCTTCTGGAATCAACTGACTATCTACTGGAATTATATGAAATTATAAAAATACAGAGCAAATTTTCAGGTGGTAAATGGTAACTGAAATCCATAAACAACTGAGTCTTGATTTATGATATTCTCTCAACTCTTAGAGATTTTTTTTTTTTTTTTTTTGCATAGGCAGGCACCGGAAATCAAACCTGGGTCTCTCGCATGGCAGGCGAGAACTCTGCCTGCTAAGCCACCATGGCCTGCTCTCTTATAGATTTTTTATAAGAATTTTTCCCCCAGAAATAGGCCATAAGTGGCTCCTGAATAATCTTTACGGCATCTGTTCCAAAGGTTGTTCCGTTCAGTTCATTCTTCCACACACGTCCCTCTCAGCACATGGAGCACAGGTGATTCAGAACTGCAAGCCTTCACTCTGCAAACATTCTCCCATTTCTATCGCCCTTCATATTCCTTTAGAGTCTTACCTGTCCAGCAGCAGTTCCAACACTTCCTTAGTGGAGGCAAAGCCTCTGTATGTTGACAGGAAAATGCTGATATAGGTAAAGTCATTGTCCCCAAAAGCAGTCAGCAGGTTCTCCACAAGCTTTTCCAAGGTGCCAGCTTTTATAGTCCTGATCTTACAGGTCTCATACTGACTGACCGTGTGTCCTGGAGGCAGCTGGTCCCCTTCAACCTGTGCGACAAAACAGTGATTACAATCAGGAGAAATGAATCCCTAAATTTACTGAAAACACTGACACTGCTCAGGACCATAGCCTATCTTGGTTTTCCGTGGTCTTATTTAATTTCCTTGCAAGTCAGGTAAGGCAATGCTGTCCCCTGCGAGTGTCACACTGGTGGTGATAGAGTGCACGTGGACACGCATGTGTGTTCTCATCCTCTCTAGAAGGAGAATTACTTCACAGCTGTTACGTTTGTTTCTGCTTACAACGCTATCAAGAACTAGGATGTTGGCCTATTTTATTAAGGATGTCTTCTTGATACATCCTGGATGATCCCAGGATCAAGTTTAGCAAATATTAACAACCTCTCCTTTTCTATTGTTCCATGCTAAGTTTCCAAACTCCTTCTTAAAAACAGCTCCTTAAGTGATTTGCTGGAGTCAACTCACACCAGCGTGTGTGAGCCAACTGTGAAGTTTTTAGAAACTGTGTGAGCCATTTGATGTTGCCTTGTTAGCCTGAAATTGGCCATGGTGGGAGTATTTTATCTACGGAAATCAGCAAACAGTAAAAAATTGGCAAGACTTTAGCTGAGCATTCACCAGCGACCCACTGGTTGGTGGTCATGCATCCTTAGAACTGTGAGCTGATGTCCTTCAGCCCATGAAAAGCAATGTACATCTTTATGCAACAGCATCAGCAATCAACTGAGTTTTGACTGAAAAGTAGCTAAACCAGCACTGGTCTATTCTCTGGAGAGTGATGGACAGTGGGGAGGAGGTGTTATGACTTGTATGACTTCTGGGAACATGCAAGGGAAAAGGGAAGACATTTGCTCCTGAAAAGTAGCTATCATGGAATGAAACAGTAAACATTAGTAGGTATAACTGTACCTTGATAGACATAAACCACAATACAGAAGAATTAATTAGTAACAAAATCTTTTAAGCTTAAAACTTGAATATGAGGGACAAAAATTAAATTTAAGGAAAATACAGCTGTGTCTTACATCCTGCAATAAAATTGTTCCTAATAAATTAAAGAAAGTTGCAATTTTCAAAGCTGAATTTGTTCTCCATAGGCACTAGGGAAGCTGCCATATTAAGAGGAGTCCTGTAAAGAATCTTTCTAAAACAAATAATTGTTCTGTGACATGAACAATCACCAGGCAGTTTATTTGTAATTGTTTTATATTATACTTTCCAAAATTGATATAATCAGATGTAGAAATTAAAGAAGAGGGGCAAAAAAGAGAGAATTGAATCTCTAAATGATGACACTGAGTTTACTAAATAATTTTTGCTTTTTCTTTACTTGGACTGCCTGTCAGAATTTAAACCACTGGAAGGAAATTAACAGGTGAACTCTAATGTTGGCAATCACCTTTTAAGGGAGTTAGAATAGCTTAACGTCCTCTTATCTAACTGCTAAGAGGAAATAATATTAAGACTCCAGCTTATTTGAAAGATGGGCTTTGTTTCTTTATTTAATTTTTGAAATATGCTTTTCATTTATTAAGGAGAGGAATCTGGTTCAGACAATATATTAAATGCTTCTTGAGGCTTCTTAGTCCTTTGACTCAGATTATGGCCTAATAAAGGTTCTTTATCATTTTTATTTGTTTGTTTGTTTGTTTTGCTTTGTTTGCATGGGGGCACCGGGAAACGAACCTGGGTCTCCGCCTGGCAGTCCAGAATTCTGACACTGAGCCACCACTGACTGCCCTCTTTATCATTTTATATGTTGCTTTAGAACAATCCTTAAGTACCCAGCTGTCCCCTAGAAGCCTCAATTAACTTAACCAGAAACAATAAATGAAAAGGATTATATGGTTTCAAACTCAAATCACTTTAAATACTTAGTGTAGCGTTTCCCTAAGTGTGTGCTGCAAAACACTAGTTCCAAAACAGATGGTCCTGTGGTCAAATTTGGAAACTACAAGGTTCAGCAAAGTCAAAGACATTTCTTTACTGCAGAATTTCTTAGTCTTTAATAAGCTAATATGTTGAATGAATCCCCAAAAGAGGGATATGGTATACGACATTTCCAAATGGATTTCCCTTTATTCTCAGATAAAGTTCTTCAGCTTGAAGAACCTTGAATGAACACACTTTATAAAATGCTGGCTTATCACTGTGTTGCATTCAAATTTTTTTTTTTTAATTTGCATATGGGCAGGAGGCACCAGGGATCGAACTCCAGACCTCCAGCACGGCAGGGCAGGTTGGAGCTCTGCCTGCTGAGCCACGGCAGCCGCCCTACATTCAAATTTTAATCATATTTGCCACATTTCACTTTTTAGAAGTGAAGATATTATAAAATGTTAATTTACTCTTCTATTTTCCTTTGATCTCTTTCCTAATATCAAATTAGGAACTTTTTTATTTTGTGCTTTTTACTTTGTCACTTCAAAAGACCATGCCAGCCAAAATATTATCAGCCTGGATAATATAAAGAAGTAGTAGTTTAAAAATATACTTCAATGTCATGTATTAACAGCAACAACAAAAGGAAGGGCTTCCCAGTCTTCAGGATATTCAAGCTCTAATTCTAAACCAAGCTTTCTTATCTTGTGATAATGTCAGGATTCTTTTAACAAATAATTTTGTAATTTGATGATTCTTATTTCACTTAAAATGCAAACTTCACTTTAAAACTAAATATCTTCTTATGGAAAGCATGACTGTTTAAAAGAACTAATTTTTCACTGAGCACTGATTTGGCCAAAAATTCAAACACAGGGAGAAATGCTTGTCAAAGGATGTAATGAAGTGGGTCCCTCTTCCTGCCAGAAAGGAGATTTGGCAGAAAGCCAAGGTTCTCCCTTAGGAGAGGAATTATGTTATTCATTAATCCAGCTGTTTCTTTTCATTCCTCCTTTGACTCTGTAGAAACTCTTAGTTTGCAAGCCCAAACCCTTTAAGTGCCTTTAACTTTTTTCATTCCTCAGTGTTTGCATCTGTACATTAGGAAGCTAATGTAAGAGAATAGCTAAGAAAATACTTTGGATACTTAAATTTAGAAAGTCATTCTGTAAATGCAATGAATGTGCCTTAATGACAATATCATAAGATAAAGTATAGGAATTGCTCTGGTCGCTAAAATCCTTCTCACAAAAATTAGCAATGCATGTTACTGTGTCAGAGGGTTGGATGTGTTTATTTTTTGCAGACTTGCTAAGCACCCTGATATCTACTTGCTCTTGCGACAAAGACCAGGTTTTTGAAGATAAGTTCTTATATTTCCTAACAAGGAGAATACATGTTTATGAAACATGAAACTTAAAATTACCTGCTTATTGCTAGAATTATTTAGAAATGAAATTATACTTAAGGGAAAACACACAAAATATACTGCTCCTTGTAGCAAGACTAGAGCAGAAAATTTCATAATTTCATTTTTGCTGCAAGACATTCAATAGATAGATAACCCTTTTTTAAGAGACTGTTTGGACCTGTTTTTGTTTGTATTTCAGTTTTAAATTGAAGTTTAAAATAAAAGGGGGTGGAGGATCCTTAGCAGACAAGTGTTGAATAACACAGACTCAGAAAGCAAGACATGGAGGGCTGGGCTTGCCCCATGGCTTAGCACGCTAACAGGAAACAGCTCAATCTGGACTTAATCAGAGACCATCGCTTTTCTGACATGATCATGATACTAAGGCTGCAAAAACGCTTCATGATTGTTTTTTTGGCCAATTGTTATGCCATTCGAATTTAGCTTTTCCTAAGAGAGTATGCCTGACTCATGTGAGGTAAATATCTAAAACTCTGCCCAAGCATCCTAGCTACGGAATTTCCACAATTATCAATTTGGGGATGAAGGAGAGAGGAGAAAGAATGTGAAAGACTAAATATGCCTTATCTCATTTCTGCTTCCAGTCAGTTATATTCCTTCACCTCTGAAACACAAACTGTTAAAAACTTGGGTGGTTCTAATTTGAAAAAGAAATTCCTTCAATAAAATAATACTTCACTTCAGTCATCTGATACTTTAACAGGGGTCTTGTTAAGTAAACAATTTCATTAGAATGAGACAGTACAGAGTCTTTCTCAAAGCCACACTCAGCCTTCAATACATCAATTCTCAGACATCCTAGCCCGAGTAGCAAAGTAAATAATGAGTGCTAACCCAGTCTTAACTCCCCAAGAAAAATCTAACACCTATACAGATTTTAAGAAGCTGCACATTGCCATACCTATATTCTTCACAAAACACCAAGGGTAAATTTTATACTCCCTTTTCAAATGCCCTACAGTCACCCCACAGCAATAACAACAAATCACCATCGTATAGGAAGTCCCATGAGATGGCCCACAAATAAACTGTTTAACCCTCTGCACAGTACGCAAAGGTACAGATTACATGTCTTTGCCATACAAAGGAAAAAACTGTTCTCTGAGTAAACCCCATGCATGCAGTGGCACATAGCAGAGTGCCACAGCAAGGTCTGTGCATCTGGATTTTGTGAGCTATTTACACATGGGACAATCTGAGATATAAACCAAAGCCCTATATCAGCAGGAGCTTTTGTTTTGTGTGAATGTCTACTTTAGGTGTGAACTCACTTTTTTGCTAGCTTAGGGTTGCCAGATAAAATACATGATATGTGGTTAAACTGAAATTTCAAATAAACAACAAACAGTTTTTTGGGTATAAATATGACCTATATAGTACTTGGCACCTACTCATACTAAGAATTTATTCATTATTTATCTGAAATTCAGAGAACTAAAAGTAAACAGCATGCAATTCTGGCTCCCAGGTTGTTTTGTCCAGAGGAGGAAATAGACACACAGAAGCCATTCTAATACAATGTGAGTAAATGACAGAGAGATAGGAACAACATTACGGAAGCACCGGGAACACAGTAGAGGAAGCATCAGAAAAGAGTTCCTGAATAGGTGATGCCCACAGTGGGTTTTAATTTATAAGTGGAAATTAAAATGTTGGGGAAGATATACCAAGGACAGAGACCAACACAAACAAAGGCAAAAAAGAGGTCTGAGGGAGAAAGCATGTGGTTGTAGAGGCAATATGAAAAAGGAAATGAAGGACTTGACTAAGAAGTCAGCAGGACACAACCCAACTGTGGAGGACTTAGGCTGGAGCTAAGACTAAGATTGTCACTAAGAAGCTGAGACTTCATTCCTACAAGAAATGGAGAATCAATGACGAGATTTTAAGATGGTCCAAGAAATTGTGGTGTGGAGGACAGATTTGATGGGGTCATTTTTAAAACTGGGAAAACCAGTAGGAGCCACTCTCAGATTTTGTCAATGGTAAGTTCAAGAGAGACCTCCATATCTTTTTCCATGTCCACTCCAGTGAAATAATTTAGATTATCACTTTAATATCTTTGACCAACAGAAGATGGAAAAGTTATACCTCTGAGTAGAAATGTGGAGGAAGAAGTAAAGGAGCATGTGCATGACAAATGATGTGGGCACTAAAAAATTACAACATCCCCAGGAGTTGACCTTGCTAAGGGAGCTGTAATAACAAACCATGACCAGTGTTTTTATCACTAGGAATTCTCAGCCCCTTCCACTATCCTGTCTCAAGCAGGGTTTCCTAGATCACCACATATATCCAGGAATCCTCCTGGGGGAAACAGGAAGTTGTATTTTCCATCCCCTGAAAAACAGTTCTAACTGCTAGCTGTGAATCTGCTTGGCCCCACATTAACCCATAAGAGACTCTATCTACTCTGACACAAATTTCTGTCATTCTGGCCACCCGTCACGATTCCGAAGTTTTTCAGGATGCAGATTCAAGAATTAAGTAGGTTTTAGGCAATTTGCTGACCACATTTTTCAAATAAAATAATTTATCTCTTATATTTTTCTGCTTAAAACTCAGAATGCTCACTTCAAAGTGTTCTGAATTAACCTGAATTCCATTTCCAATCCTGAGGCCTACATCCACTATGGAACCTAGGATAGCAACTTAACATTTCAATGCCTCGGCCATCTACTTTATAAAATAAAGAAATCATTTAATTTTCTTACTTCTGAAGAGTCAGGAGGTTTCATGAGCTGGTTAATGAGAAGTTCAAAGATTGAGTTGCATGTGCAGAGTTTTGAATTAAAATAGTCACTGTTAACATCTGCCAAATAACACCACAAATTGTCATATATAGGTCAGCAACCAGAATAAATGTCCAAAAATCACAACTCCTTCCTTTCCTTCCCATTCAGAGCTTCAAATGTCCAGGTCTTCATATCCTGAGGGCACAGGTTAATAGGTGCCCTGGCTTTCTGTAATCCAATTGTGCAGCCTAGCCAACCTCTGTCTGAAAAGGTCAGCAGAGGGGAGTGAGCTTCTGTAGGACCGAATATTGTCTGTGAATGAAACCTACTATGAATGGAAAGGTTTCCCCACAGCCCAGAGCCTTTCCCACAGCACCATAAATCCCACAGCAACATGGGTCTTTATCTTGTGAGATTTAAGTGTACTTTCCCAGTCTCTGGAGGGTGGGAAGTAGGGGTGGTGATTTTCTGACGTCTCTAAACTTAAAAATAAAGTTCATTAGTTTGATTCTCATTTTGCATACCACATTAAGGAATCATTCTATCTGCCCCGCTTTCCTATGCGATTAGTTCAGTTTTAAGCAAAGAAAAGATGTGGTTCCCACTATTATTATTATCAACTATTATCATAATGATCAAGCACAAAAATCAAAGCTCCATTATCAAAATGCCAATATAATCATTACTACTCTGGATTTAAGAGTTCAAGCAAGGACCCTGTCTAGTGTGTACCATTTCCCCTCCAAAACTAAAATTCAATGTAAAATTTAACTTTATAGCCCCACAAGTATCTGGGAAATAGGGTCTCTGGCAAGTACCCTACCCCTCCATGCTATGTTTGACACAGACAGTATTCCTAGAACTGGCTATCTGTAGAGCAAGCAGACCTCTTTCAAGCATATTGTCAGGTGATCAGACCTAGGGTAAGGCATGAAGAATGATTTAGTTTACCTTGAGTTCATCTCTTTGAACAATATAAACTGTCTTTTTCTTAGTAGGCTGTCCTCCGCATAAGCTGTAAATTAATTCCAAATAAACCATCCTTTTACCCTAAGTGAGGGGAAGAGAAGAGAGGGCTAAACTTTATTTATTAAGCCCCTACTGCCAAATGTTGCCTAAACTTTACAACAACCTTCTAGTGTAGGAGCTATTCCCATTTAACTGGAGGAAACTGTAACTCTGGTTCAGAGAAATGAGGTTCGGAGAAGTCACGTGACTCGGACAGCATAAGCAACAGAGCCAGGATATCAAAAGAGCTGTTTCCACCACAGTGTGTTGCCTCAAAGCATGAGTGGATACAGTACTAGATACCCAGTCTCCCTATCTGTATACTCAAAATTACTCAACCATACTTTATAGGACTGCTGTAAGAAAGAGACAAAATTAATACATCTGAAAGCATGCTGGAAGGTTCTAATAACTATTCATCCCTCTAAATATAATTATATTATATAAATATTATTATATTTAATACTAAAGTCCTTCTCTGTTCACTTTCTTTCCCCTACACTAATTGCTTTTACCAAGTTAGAAAGTATTATATCAAATGCCCTCTCCTCTCTAGACACTGACTGAAACCTATTAATATTTGAGGGTAAAAAAATATTTAGTGTTAAATATACACTTTGGAGGAAGATAAAAATCGGTCTCATTATCACAGTTTCTTAAGTGAATAAATTAACTCTAGGAAAGACAACTCACTTTGTCCAAGGACTGAAAGGAAGCCAAGAGAACAATATCAGCAGCAGTAGGAGAAGCTCCGAGATACTGGAGACTAGCTCCCCACGGGGAACACTGGTATTCTGCTCTGATTTCAAAAGTACTGATTAATTTTCCTACGTAGGTTTATAACTCTATCAGTCAGGAGGCAGTTTCCTTCTAATTTTAGGACAAAGGGCAAATGAAAGCAGAATGAAAACATGATTGATTATGGGAGATAGCCAACCCAAAGTGGCTGTAAATGCTGATACTTGAACAATGTAAAGGAGAATGCAGAAAATAGAAAGGACAGTCCACAGAACATAGTCCTAATTTCTCCAAATGAACTGAAATGGAAAATACAACCATTTCATTCTTTAAATATTAATGTGTCAAAATATATGTAAAAAGATACATGGTGCTAGCTGTAAAGAAAATATTTATCCTCCTAAATATTTTAAAAGAATGACTCAAATTTGGGCAGCGAATAAAGAAGTATTTGTTGCAAAGTCCCCTTGAGGGACTGGGGAGAAAGGAGGAAATATTCAACTTCCCTATTTGGAGAACTTCTGATATTCTCACAAGTAGTGGGGCAACGAAATCAATAGGCTGAGCCCTTATTGACGAGTTTGCCCCCATGAAACTTATTTCTGCAAAGGATAGGCAAAGTCTACTTAAAACTCACCCCTAGAGGACCTCTTTTGTTGCTCAGATGTAGCCTCTCTAAACCAACTCTGAAGCTGAACTCACTGTCCTCCACTCTATGTGGGACATGACTCCCAGGAATGTAAATCTCCCTGACAACGTGGGACAGAACTCTCAGGATTCTCCAGGACCCAGAATCATGGAATTGAGATAGGCTTCTTGACCAAAACGAGGATGAGAGAAATGAGACAAAATACAGTTTCGGTGGTTGAGAGATTTCAAACAGAGTCAAGAGATTATCCTGGAAGTTATTCTTATGTATTTATATAGATATCCTTTTTTAGTTTATGGTGCATTGGAGTGGCTGGAGGGAAGTACCTGAAACTGTTGAGCTGTGTTCCAGTAGCCTTGATTCTTGAAGACAATTGTATAATGATACAGCATTTACAATGTGATTGTGTGGTTGTGAAAACCTTGTATCTGATGCTTCTTTTATCCAAGGTATGAACAGATGAGTAAGAAAATATGGATAAAAAATAAATAAATAATAGGGGGTAAATAAGGGGTAAAATAAATTGGGTAGATTAAAAAACTAGTGGTCAATGAGAGGCAGGGGAAAGGGGTATGGGACTTATGAGGGTTTTTTAATTTCTTTTTCTGGAGTGACACAAATGTTCCATAAATGATCATGGTGATGAATACACAACCAAATAATATTGTGAGCCACTGATTGTACACAATCAGTATGTGAAGATTTGTCAGTAAAAACATTTGAAAAAAAAAGAATGACTTAAGATCCACTCTTGATGCTAGTCATAAAAATAATGTTAAAAGAACATCCACTGAGCAGAGAACCCAAATGAGATGCTAAGGGAATTGACAAAGGAAATGAAGGATCTTTACTCTTTAAAAATCTAATAGTAGAAAATATACAACGAATGTGTGTGTGTGTGGTTTTTTTTATTTAAGGACATGGAAGAAAAGACTGTACAGAGTTTAATAGTTTTGCATACTAAAACAACATTAAATAAATGCCAGGTAAATAATCAAGGAGCCTTACAGAGGGCATTTGAGAACTGATGGGCATACGACCTCTTGTAACCCCGAGATTCAATGACAAGGATGGCAGGCGAGAAAGAAAAACTGCTATAGGAAGAAGCACTAGATTATGGTTCTAATTACAGTTCAATTAATCAGCAAGAACTTGTTAGTGTCTTCTATGTATCTCAGTAGTGAGTTAAGAGCTCTTTTTAACGTGGTTGGATGTCTGATTTCTTTTTTTCCCAAGTACACTTCAATCACTCCCTTACCTAAAACCTTCCACTGCCTCCTACAACACTTGGAATAACAGCCAGACTTCTACCACAGCTAGCAAAGCCCTCCCTGCCCATCTCCTTGACCTCAGCACCAACATCGTCTCCTTTCCTTCCTAGGTTCCAGTCACATTGGCCTTCTTTTAGTTTCTAAAACAAAGCAAGCTTATTTGCTCCTCAGGACATTTGCACTTGTTCCTTCTGCCTAAAATGCTACTCAATCTGATCTTCTCATGGTTGGTCCTTCCTTCCATTCATCCTTTCTTTAGGTGATTATCTGCTTAGAGAGACCCCTTGGATCACCCACCCCTGACATGCCAGGTCCCATTACTCAAGTGAATTTCTTTATAGCACTGACTTATTTGTTCACCTGTTTATTGTGTATAAACCCCAGGAGAGCAGAGCCTTTATTATCTTGTTCTCCACTGTATTCCTAGTGCCTACAGCAACATCTGCACAGAATGGGTACCCAATAAATAGGCGTGAAGTGAATGAAATGAATGTTGCAATTAAATAGGCTATTATTTAAAAATCTCAATTACAGGCATACTAAACTCCATGGATCATCTAAAAATACAAAAATTGGCCTTTCTGAACTAAAAATCTTAGGTAAACAAAGTAAACAGATTCAACTTCTTCATAGTAGTTGAGAACTGGAGTTAATTTGTCAAAATGACTGTTCTGAGATTTTTCTGAATTCCAATTTACTTTATCTTTGATTATCATGATTTTTTAAATTACTGAAGTCATGGACTTTTTTCCTCCAGAATTCCTTTCCCATCAAGATTAAGATGTTGAATTAAACTACACATAACAAGAATCTTTCATTTTCTAAGACTGACATTGCTCTCATTGTTCTATCAGATGTAAATTCCATTGAGCCCATTGCTGCTTTGAAACAGTGGGAATATGCACTTATTTTGACTTCCTACAACTCCATGTGGGAGTATCAGAGGAAATGAATGCACAAACTAATCAACCAGCTATGAGATAAAAATATAAATACACTGGAAAAAGTTTACTGTGAGACGCCGAACTACCAAGCAGCTTCCAACGCATTCTGTATGAAAGATGTGGTACAAAAGTTAGTCAGGTTCTCATCTGAAGCCTTTCTAACTTCCCCATTAGTCCATCCTGGATTCTAAGCCTTGAACACTCTTAAGTGGAGGTAGGTCCACAGCAGTATTTACTTGCCACACATCCCATTTTCATTCATTCATTAATTCAGAAACATTTACTGAGCTTCTATCATTGTCACGGTACTATAAGATACTGTGGATACAGAAGTGATCAACACAGACATGGCCCATTCAAACAAAAACGACAAATATAAACTGACAATTTAACAACTATTTAATGGCATCCAGATAACTGCTCCCTCTTTTTTAATAAAAGAGATACTAAAGGAACATAAGACAAGGGGATCATATTTTGTCTTGGAGATCTGGGAAAGTTTCCTAAGGAAACAGATCAGAACTATGAGTACATGTCTGCTGGGTCAGAGACAGAACATAACAGTTGAGGTAACAACATAGGCAAATGCCCTGAAGTGGGAGGAAATGTGGTACATGGACAGAATAGAGAGAAGTTGATGTGAACAAAGGAGAATGAGCTGGGAGAGAATCACAGGAGACGAGTCCAACTCAGAGAAGAATTATGGTCTTTAATCAAATATCAATGGGATGCCTCTTAAAGAATTTTAAACAGATGAGTATACCATGAGCAAACATAACATGGGTCTATGTGAAGAATGAACTATAGGAAAATAAGAAAGGATGTAGTTAGAAGACTACTGGAGAAGACAACAGATGTGGTAGCAAAGTTTCCCAAAATGTGGATCATGATTGACCCATATCGGAATCACCTGGGGTACTTGTCTAAAGGCAGCTCCATGGTCCCCCACCCAG
>PVIY010011919.1:15574-63817 GCA_004026745.1 Myrmecophaga tridactyla | reverse complement strand
TTTTTATTCCATATGTTCTACTCTTCTGTTGATATAGTAGCTAAAAGGAGCATCAGACACAAGGTTTTCACATTCACAGAGTCTCATTGTGAAAGCTATATCATTGTTCAATCATCATCAAGAAACATGGCTACTGAAACACAGCTCTACATTTTCAGGCAGTTCCCTCCAGCCTCTCTGCTACATCTTGAACAACAAGATGATATCTACTTAATCCATAAGAATAACCTCCAGGATAACCTCTCAACTCTGTTTGGAATCTCTCAGCCATTGACACTTAGTCTCATTTTACTCTTCCCCCTTTGGTTGAGAAGGTTCTCTCAATCCCTTGATGTTAATTCTCAGCTCGTTCTAGAGTTTTTCTCAGTCCCTTGATGCTGAGTCTCAGCTCATTCCAGGTTCTCTGTCCCATGTTGCCAGGAAGTTCCACACCCCTGGGAGTCATGTCCCATGCAGAGAGGGGGAGGGTGGTGAGACTGCTCATCATGTTGGCTGGAGAGAGAGGCCACATCTGAGCAACAAAAGAGGCTCTCTTGGGGGTGACTCTTAGGCCTAAATTTATTGCTTTAAATAAATTGCTTTAAAAACACAATGTAATCAAAAACCAGATTTTACTTAGCTTATCTGAAGGAAAATTTCCTTACAATTACATATAATGTCAAACTATTAAAGATATCTGTGAAAAAAATGAATGTTTCATGATTCAAATTATTAGAAACAAAAAGGATCAATTTAACACAACCTAACTCACCATATGTAAGGACACCAACAAATATAACCAAAGGTTGTGAAAGTGTAATAAGGAAAATATTGAGGGTTAGAGGCAGCTGTTCTCCTGTGTAAGCCAACACTCCTAACTTTAACACTTTGCATGAAAGAATTCATAAATGACCCACTGGCACTGGTTGTTCACAATGATTAAAAGGAAAGGAGATTATGAGCTAAAAGATGGTAAATATGGTGTAAAAAATACTGTATTCCATCCACATCGATCAGTTTTTCTTCACGTATCAATTTATCCTTTATTTTTCCCCTATGACCCACTAAATTGCCCATATTAGCACAATTAAATGTTAAGCCTAATTTTGAAATGTTTCAGAATTGTTTTTGAAAATTTGTATCATAAATGAATCAAATAAATATTAGTTTCTTTCATTTTCCTTCTGGTGAAGAAGATGTATAGTTTTAAGGAAGAACTATTTTTCTTGTTTCGTGGGAACTTTCTATTACTTTTTGTTTTGTTTTTCTTTTATTGCAAAAAAATGTAAATAGAGGAATAACAATCCAAAGGCTTATGATAGTTGCTAATGTTCTCTGATCTTATTTTTTTTTAATTTACATTTTTAAAATATCTGATTAAAAGACTAAGATGCAGAATCAAACCAAATAGACTGCTAAATTAAATATTAGATACGGTCATTTGCTAAAATGCAGCTTAAACATTGAATGATTTACTCGATAACTGACAGTTGAAAGAATCTGTTAGAGATTCTCACATTATAGAAATAAAACCAAAGTACCTCACCTTTGAATTAAGAAAACAGTCAATTAAAATAAAATATGCATGAGTTTCACATTTTGATAAACATTTGAATTTAGGAACAAGACTGTATAAAGTTTCAAAGCACAATGCCAACTTGCACTTATATCTTCATTTAACAAAAAAAGCCAAATGAATAAGACAATACCACAAGCCAGGAAAAAAAAGGCAAATGAAAAGGATTCTCAAACCAACCTTAAAGAATTTTTAAAACTTTAATAATCTGAGGATATGTAAGGCAGTAAGTTTAGTGGCAAGGTCACAGACCCTGGAGTTGGAATGCCTGAATTCAGTCTGCATTCACCCCATTGTCCAGCTGTGTGACATGGATAAGGGAGGAAAGACAAGCATTTTTCTCTCCCAGATGGCCCTGGTAGCTTGGGGTATGGTGGCTTTCTCCCTTCTTCCTTTTGGGAGCTTGGAAGAGAGCAGTCCGGAGGCTTAAGGCAGCTCGCTGAAGAAGTCTAAGCCTGGATGTTCATAGCAGTATGGCTGATACTGTGTTCTTCTCTGGCTTAGCTCCTGTAACTTCCCTTTTCTAATAAGACATTTTCAAAAGTATAAAGATCCCAACTGTCTCAAGTTCCTTTCCCCATTCCAAGACAGATGTGAAATAACCCTTCTCCTTAAGCAGGCCTCTCCATAGGATGGTGAGAGGATAGGGTACAAAGTACTTGAAGACCTCTCAGTTTGAGAGCTTTCCTCAATACTCATATCTACACTGCATGATGACAGCATACATGTGCCAAGTCTGTGCTGTCTGCATGATCAATCCCAACTACAGACTATTAAAGAATGCACAGAACATATTCCAGCCTAATCATTTTTTTGAAATGGCAAAAAAGAGCCCAGTTGGGCTACCTGGAAGATGACAAATCATTGGCTGAATGGGGTACTTTTCCTACAGGTTTCTATCTGCACGAGGAATAATAGCTCACTGATGCAAGAACCTACCTCTAAAATGTTCTACCTTCTGCCTAAATAATAAATAAATCAGATATATTATTAAATGATCATTTAATAATGATAAATTAGAGACAGCCAGTCTTACTGGATACTCTGAGTAATGGGCTAAATTTCAGGTGGTTTCCCTGGCCAGAGAACACTGTACCCCAAAATAGACTGCAGTATACCTGTTGTAGTTTGCCAAAGCTGCCAGAATGCAACACACCAGAGATGGATTGGCTTTTAATAAAAGAGGATTTCTTTAGTTAAAAATTAATAGTTCTTCAGACAAAAGGCAGCTAATTTCATCAGAGGTTTTCCCTTACATGGGAAGGCACAGGGCGATGTCTGTTGGCCTTCTCTCTGGGCTTCTGGGTTCCAACAGCTTTCTGGAGGATGATTCCTTTCTGCATCTCCAAAGCCTGGGCTGAGCCACCGAGTGCTGAGATAAAGTATGCTGAGCTGCTTGGGTTGTGCTGCACTGAACTCTCTCTCTCTTTTAAGCCTCCAGTGAATTAAATTAAACATCACTCATTGTGGACAGCACTCCCCTTAGCCAACTGCAGTTGTAATCAGCCATACATGAGTTTCACATGCTAATGATTCAAGTCCACAGCTACTGAACCAGGAACCATCACCTGACCAAGTTGATACCTGAGCCTAACTACTACAATACCTTTACACAGATTCCTGTACTATGGAGAGTGGCCTGGCTTTATGATCCAGCCATTAGAACTATCCAAGACATACCTTTATGTTCTCTTATGACAAAAGATACAGCAAACCAATCATCAACTCAATCATTAATTTTATACATAGAAATATTCATGTGAAGCAACCATACCTCGAGGAAAATATATGGGCTGGAAAAATTCTGATCAAGCACATGTAATAATCATCTTTACTATGATGAACCAACTGGATCCAAAGTAATGAAATCTAATTAAAAACTGGCTTGAAAAATTAAGAATATATTTGTGATTCTGTTGTCCACAAAACCTGTTCTTCTTGGAAACTCTGCTAACCTCTTTAACAACAATCTTTTAAGGGCTTGCTTATCTATCTTCACCTTTTGGTAAACTGGATATTATCAGAGTACACAAGACTGTCTTGACTTGGCTGATCTTCTAGATATTCAGAAGTCAGGGGGTGAAGACCAAGAATATAAAGAGGAGACATGGACTCATTGCTTTCATGACTGCTTTGATCTCATATCACTCTGCTTGAAATACCTGAATAGACAGAAACTTGGAAATTTATTTTACTTCAAGTCTTTTGGTCTGAAGCCAAATCTGGCCCAACTATGGGGAGATCTTATTGACTTCCACTCTCAGATAATGCTGTGCACATTAATACATTGTTAGCTAACAAGTGTTAACAAATATATCCTGTGGCCAAAATCCCTTCACTGATTAGTGTAACTTTTAGATTACACAAGGTTTAGCTAAAGACAAATTTTAGAAGAAGCAATATGCAGTATCTACACTGTAAACTTCCATCATTAGAGACCAGTTACTTGAAATGTAGGAAAAGATCCCCAAAACATCATCTAATAAATTTGAACCTACTTTCCAATACAGAAATTAAAAACCAGGGGCCCCTTATCTCACAAATGAACTGATGCTATTACAGATACCTCTGTCTGTGTTTTAATCTGTTCAACTTGTTGGAATGCAATATACCAGAAATGGGCTGGCTTTTACAATGGGGATTCATTAACTTAAAATTTACAGTCCTTAGGACAAGAAAATGTCCAACTCAATGGATCAACCTGATACCTGGACGCTTGGCATCCAAGATACCTCATTACATGGGAAGGCACACAGTCGAAGTCTGCTGGTCTTTTTCTCCTGGACTTCATTGCTTTAGGCTTCTCGCTACTCTCTCAGCTTCTCTGGGTGCTTCTGTGAATTTCATCTCTCTATTTCTCTATGTGTTTTATCCTTTGATAAAGGACTCCAGTAAGAGGATTAAGACCTATCCTGAATGAGGCAGGTCACATCTCAATTGAAGTAACCTTGAAACCACAATTGAAACCACACACAATATGTCTGTACCCACAGGAATAGATTAAAAGAGCATGGCCTTTTCTAGGATAGGGAGCTTTAAACCAATACAGAGAGAAAGTTTTTACCAAGAGCTTAATTTTTTCACTATGACTTGCTTCTACTGACTCAAGAATTATTTTGTGCAATGATTATTCTGAATTGTATTTACCTCATTTTAGTTAGCTTTTTATATATTTTTAAAAATTATTATATTGATACAGAATCTCCTCTATGCTTTTATGTAGTCTTATAGACTTAAGTTTCAGTAACTTTCACGAAGCTGTTATATTTCTTTGAACATTTGTGTTTTCCCAATCTATTTTGTGGGGTGCATAGAAATAATAACAATTGATAATTGGACAAATGATCTATATGTACATCTGTACATAAAATGACCACCATCGAAATATTCTTGCTTTCTTTCTTTCACAAGTGCTTTCATTTCCTCCTAGGCAGCTCAAATTAAATACAATGAAATGAGTCAGGCTAAACAATGGGAATTTACTCATGCCAGGAATATGCCCAAATCAAGGCATTATCAAAGCGAGATTTTTTTCCCATAGACCGGCTGCAGGCAATCTTTGGCTCTCCTATCTTGTGGCACATCACATGGCATTGTCTGTTGGTCTCTTCTGGGTTTTGCCGTTTTCAGTTTCTTGTTTTGGTGGCTTTCTTTCTCTCTGTCTAAACTTCACTCTCTTATATGGGACCCCAGTAATAGGATTAAGACCCATCCTGATTGAGATAGGACAATGTGAACTGATGTAACCTCATCAAAAGTTCCTCTTTACAACGTGTTCACACCCATATGAATGGATTAGATTTAAGAACCTGTTTTTCTAGGGTACAGACAGCTTCAAACCACCATACTCAAAAATTGTGGGACATGAAATATATATTATACAAAATATAGGATTGATTAAATCATTTTTAACAACTGATCCAAGTGAAACTTTGAGCCTATATGCCACAATAGATAAAAATTTGTTAAATGCAGTAAAGAGACATTGGGGTCAAGAAGATTTTCACTAAATATATAATTTTGCTTATCTTTTTCATGACTTTTAGTCCATAAAGGCAAATGCTACTTATACCACTCATAAAGTTATTTTCCAAGTTTCACTTATTTCCCTGAACTGGCTCTTGTGATTAGTCAGAAGCTGTAGCATTCTTTACTCCCTTATTTGATACTCTTCAACTCTTACCAAGCCCTATAAATTATAAATTAAGTAACCCTTGGCATATTATGTATATTATTGGTAGGTTGCTACTTAGGTTAGACAATGAGGAAAGACTTGTACTAACTCCAATATAAATTGACTGTAACTATTATTTTCTGAAAATGTTATCATTCACCTTTCATTGACTTTCACCAAAATTCCTTACTGTGCTTAAAAAAAAAAGTCTAGAGAAAAGGAAAGTTAATTCTTTCACTTGCTAAGAGATGACTGTCTTCTAAAGTAAAGACCATCCACCTTTGTTCTAACTGAAAAAAATTTTCTACTATTTTTTAATATTTGTTTTACTTGAATTTTGAGCAATGTGTCTTTCTTTCCTGGGTTAATCCCATCACTTGTCTTCCGAGGGTGTCACTCTTCATCCTCAATCACCCTGTCTCAATGTTCTTACGTGTCTTTCTACAAATATGTTCATGTTACTCTGCATTTGTGTGGTGCTTTTTTTTGTTGAACATATACCCACTCCATCCCTTAACCACTCCTTCCATCACCCCAAAATTCTCCAAAGAATACCCCTCATCAACTGCTTTAATGCCCTTGTTCTTAACACCTGAAATCTGGTTTCCATTACTATCTTCTGTTAAAACTGCTTTCTCATATATATTAATGTTCTTATGACCTATGATCTCACATTTTTTCTTATATTTTAATCCTTCATAACCAACTTCTCAACTCACCACACTACATTAAGCATTTAATAACTATTATTTAAATAGAATGAAATTGAAAGAAGAAAATATGATAAATATCAAACACCACTTCATTGAATATGAGCATGTTACAGTCCAATTAGAACTGGACACAAACCCTGGGTTTTAGATGTAATTTCAATCTACATATAATTTCATATATCCCTAAATGTCTGTGGTCTTCAGCTTTTTCAAACTTAAAATGGAGAATAATAATTTTCCTGCTCATAACACAGCATTTTGACAAAGATTAAATGAAGGAGTACGTGACAATATGTGGCAAACTACAAAGTTCAGTATAATTACCAGTTGTTACATAGGAAAATATTTTATTTAAAAATGTATTCCTTTGTACATAAAATTTGAATTTTAAGTCAATTCCCAAGAAAACAGAACATTAGAAAAATAGAAAATTTCTGCAAGTGAAAGGCATAGACATACATCAATGTCTGTGTTTACCTAGATTTTCAAATTTGAAACCTTATACTTGGATTTTGGGGACATCAGATTATCACAGAAACTTGTTAATATAAAATAGTCTTTAAAGAATAAGAAGGGAAGATAATGCTATAAGAATTTTATAAATTTTATTTTTATTTATAAAAATAAGAATTACAGAATGGTAGATTTCAAAAGTTCCTTGCATGTAATAAAATGAAATCCTGCACATTTAAAGCTAGGATAAATAGTATTTTAAGGTTAATTCCATTTTCAAGTCAAAGGAAAACCAATCTGAGAATGATGTAGGAAAGATTAATTAGCTTAAAAATAAAAAGTAATGTATTCCTATGACGACAGCATATTATACCATGTAGCTGTAAACATCAAAATCCCATCATTCCACAGGTACCTCTGGTCTTTTGCCCTCAGCTGCTTTATTATGAACATTATAGTGTCCAAGAAATTGCAATAACATTTTTAAAAAAATCTAAATTAATATATTTTGACTAAGAAAGCCAGAGAAGCATTGAGAAAGTTATATTTCTTATCAATTAACCTATATATTTTATTTAAGATAATGTTCTAGTGGGAAAATGATGCTAATACATTGATATCTACTACAAAGGATAGAAGAGTTTATTTTAAAAATAAAAACATTTACTTTCCCATAAACCTCACTTTAAAGAACATTATGGCTGTTTTATAAAATGGACTAAATGTAAGATAAATTAAAAGGCATTTTATGGTGCTCAATCTTTTGCTCACAGAGGAAGGCATATATTAAATGAGAAGTTGCTAAATTGTATGCCTAATGTAGTAAGTAACCCAGAAAATGTATTCTTAAATCTAATCCATCCTGGTGAGTGTAAACCCATTATATAATTAAGACCTTTCGGTGAGAACTCAGTTAAGGCATGTCCCATTGCAGTCAGAATGGACTGCAATCCTATTACTGGACCCTTTATTAAAAAAAATGAAAATCAACAGACAGAGAGAAAGCCACAGAAGCAAGAAGCTGAAATCAGTGAAAACAGGAAGACAAGGGAAGACCAGCAGACACAGCCATGTGCCTTGCCATGTGAGAAAGAAGCTAAGGATCACCAGCAGCCAGTCTACAGGCAGAAAGCACAGCCTTGATGATGCCTTGATTTGGACACTTTCTGGCCCACAAAGCCAGAGCAAATAAATTCCCATTGTTTAAGATGAACCATTTCATGGTATTTGCCTAAGCAGACTCAGTAAAAGAAGTATTCAAAATTCCAATGAGATGGAAATCAATTTTTTCTTGACACCTAATCCTTAGACACCTGTTATCCAATTTTTTCCTACATGGCACTATTATTTTAACTTTGTTGTTTACAAGGAAGAAAAACTTTGTTGTTGATTTAAATAGCTTGATACTATTTCAAAACTGATATCGAGAACAGTACTAGAATTGGAATAGGGACAATATCTCAATGTTAAAGCCATCTCACAGTATGGCCTTGAGTTATAATTTTGGGTGGCATTTTGTTTCCATTTTATTTTCTTTACAAAAAAATTTAAAGGATACACATGTGATCTCAAAAGAAGACTTTATTTTAAATTATTAATACATATCAGTATTTCTATAAAATTGTAAATGTTAAATGTATTTTCTTGAGAAAAGCATATTTTTTACCTCAAAAGATGATATAAGGTAGATAAAATCTGCGCACACACACACACACACACATCATTTTTATCATGCAATGATTTAGAAATTATTTGTAACTTCTTTGGAGCTCCTTTCTTACTCTCACCATCCTTTCATTTTATTGAGGTATAACTTAATACATTAAAGTATACATCCATTTTAATGAAATAGATCCATAAACATATATATATATATATATATATATATATATATATATGTCTTTGTTTTAGTTCCCTTGTTGCTAAAGCAAAGAGCATGCAATAGGGTTGGTTTAAACAATGGAAATTTATTGGCTTACAGTGTGAGGCCAGGAGAAGTCCAAATCAAGACATTAAAAAGACCTACTTCCCAAAGACTAGCATTCTGGGGCCAGCTCTTATTTCCCTAGTTAGGAAGTTATTAAAACACACAGGAAGCAGGTTGGGTTGTGTACCACCTCAGACCATGTTCTTAATCTTAATCTGCATTCCTTGGAGGTGAAACATTTACAGGTAAGATGCTTTCAAGACCTTATTTTTGGTTAGGGTGTGGCCAACCGAATCAGTGTGGTCTTAGTCCATGTTACTGGAGGACTTATAAAGGGAAGAAAATGGAACCAGAACTGAGAGATAGCCACACAGGAGTCAGAAGCAACTAGAAGAGCAGACACAAGGAGAGAGATCACCTTGTTACAGGAGGCAGAGAAGCAAGCAAATGAGTCTCAGGGATTGTGGTAAACCAGCGCCAGAATGCCAGAGACTCCAGACAAAAGTATAGCCTCAGTGAGACCTTGATATTGGACTTAACGGCTTTTGAAACGGAGACAATAAACACTTATCCTTTAAGGCAACCCACTGTGTGGTATTTGCAGCCTGGAAAACAAAGATAACGCACAATAGCTTGATTTGGTGGTATTTCTGGTAAGAATAGTAGGCAAGACTGTATTCAATGAGTTGCTGTGCTGCAAAAAGGAAAAGTTTAGACTTCCAGTGAGTAGGAGAATAGGAATAGACAGCATCCTATGTCACTGTCATGCTAAGAGCTTCCGCAGATATGGGAAAACATGCAATGAATAGCTGGGTCCATGTTCCTTAAATCTAAAGGACACAGTGTCCTTAGAGACACTGTGTCCAAATGTCTGTGGGTCTTCACTTAGCTCCTCTGGGACACAAGTCTGGGTCCTGGGCTATTGATATCTCATGGGAAGGGACACGGCCATGTCTGCTGGGCTCTGCATTTCTAAATGTTCCTGTCTAGGCATTTGCTCTCTCTGCCAGCACTCCAAGCATCTCCAATTGTCTATGTCTCTCTAGGCTCTGAGCTTTCTCCAAAATGTTTCTCCTTTTAAAGGACTCCAGTAAACTAATCAAGACCCACCTTGAATAGGAGAAGTCACATCTTCACTGTATCAAAACGTCTCACCAACAATACATGTGTCACATCTCCATGCAAACAGTCCAATCAAAACGCCCCACACACAACTGGGTATGTCACATCTCCATGGAAATAAACCAATCAAAGTGTCCATCCCAAAATCCTGAATCAGGATTAAAAGAAACATGGGTGCCCCCAAAAGACCAGATCAGGAAAAAGGGCATGGATTTTCTGGGATACATAACAGCTTTAAACTGGCATATATATCTTCTTTCTTTAAAGAAGCAAGACATTAAACCTCTGATCTTTTCAGTTTAAATCAGGCTTCTCACTTTAATCCAGGAATTTAATTTGACAATGATGTCCAAGATTAAGACGTGTTGTCAAGTCATCATAGCCCAAGTGATTGCCTTTGAAAGTTAGAACTGATATTTGATAATATAGCTGCTTATGCAAACATCTTTAAATTTAAAATCCATGAAATAAGGATTCCCCCATTGAAAGGCAGAACTACTAATTCAAACAAATTTGTTATTATTATTGTTATTATTACTATACGCTTTTGCCAAGCTAATTGAGAATTATTCTCGGATATGGATGTCATGCTTAAATATACTCACAGTGATGTGCTTTCTCTAAGGGGCCAATGTAATTCTATGTAGTATGAAGTTTATAAATGCTTGAAATTGAACAGGAATGGGAATCCCTCCAACAAACCAAAGGGGTTAGAATGTTAATTTCATTATTCAAATTTAATCTTTAAGCAGTGAATGATGGAATACCACCAAAATGAAAGGGAAACTTGACAGAGAGGGGTGTTTTGCTTATCTTGTTTCTACAGAATGTAAATGCAATTTTTCATATTTATTTGTCTCTAATTACTATAATTTGTAATTGAATCTACATGGATCAGTGAAAATAGCATTGAACTGAGAGTAAAGAGTACTAGATTCAAATCTATCTGAAGCTTCACGGCATAAGGAGTAAAATAGGCTAGATCTGTATTTGCAAAATGGATTGAGCAGACCCTACAGTCAAGGTTTGCCTGGATGGGGATGATGAATGTAGATGAGGGACATAAACAGGGGTTCCAAGCAGAGGGATTTCTAAGTCCTCTGTTCATTTCTTATCCTACAGTTGGAATTATCTTGGAAACAAAAAATTTTATGATCATAAACTATATATATATGTAAAATGTTTATGTGTGTATATCTACCAATATAAATACATACCTAGATCTCATATGTCTACAAACTTTTTTAAATAGGGTAAACTGTAAGAAATATCTGCATTAATCCATTACTTTAAAATATTATATTTGTTTAAAATTTCAAGTCCTTTTAGCAGCTCATATATTTTGGAATATGTATATATATTTTCTGAATTTTTGTATATATATAGTTACTTATATATAAAAGACCACTTCTTCCCTTTTCCTTGAAAAACTTTTACTCATCTGTCCACAGTCAGCATAAATGTCGCTTCAGTCTTCCCTGATTTTGCCAGGAATTAAAGCCTACTGTTCTATCACATACATCGCTTTCTCTAGCACCTTTCATTTGTGCTTATCTGACTCCCCAACTTGGTCTCAGTGAACCTCACAAGAGCAATGACACTATTTTATCATCTTTGCCAGCGATTTCTTACCCCATCCTCTCCAACCTGCACAGGGCTGACACTTGATAAAAGTTAAGCTGAGTCTGTATACAGTAATAAAAGATTGAGATTTGGAAAATTTCAGCAACTATTATTCAATAATCCATTTAATAGCTGCCTCAAGTAAGCATTAATAAATAAATTCACCACTTACAAATGAATGGCTAAGCATTTCGTGGGTTAAATATATTAACATTTCATCAGTTAGAAACATAACTGCATTTAATTTTATTCACTGTAAGTATTTTAGTGGTGATAATAAAAAAGCTTAGGACATTCATATCAGATATATCTTCCTAAGGAATATATTTCAGTACTCAATATAAATGAGCACAGTGTAAGATTTATCCTGTGATATGTATTAACATTATACAATATATTTTATTTGGGATATTCCATATATTTAAAAATCTTTTGAAGTTATGTGAGCATTATATCTCTGGTTTTGTTATATGTCAACTGCTTTAGAGAAGAAAAAATTGTTTTACAAATAGCTGCAGGAACATGTAACAGCGTAATAAGTCATGTTTACAGACATTAGTAGTTAGATTCTGACTCATCCAATTTTTTTTTGACTCATCCAATCTTAACTAACTTCTACCCATGAAAAAATTCCCTCTAAGCACATGTAATTGGAACTGCCATCTGTCCATTGTAATACAATTTGATCACTGAAATTCACAAATCTCGTTCCATTAATTTCAAGAGAATCCTAACCCAACTTCCTTGCTATGAAATAGAGAAGAAGAGAAGAGAAAATGTGTTATTTTATATAGTAGTTATTACAACTGCATTGTGCAGTTTCATTTATTACATTATAATGAGATGATTTTTAAGTAATAATTTTAAAAACTTAGCCAACAGCCAAATGTATTTTTCATCAGCAGTTTCCCAACCATACCCTAAAACCAAAAACAATCACTCTGGATTCCAGACATAACCCTTCTCTGAAATTAGAATTTGCCATTCCAATATAAAATGTTTTAGGTTATTATATATGTATGTATAAGAAATGAATACAATTGTTTTCTCATGTTTTCAAAGTTTACATAAATGGTATGTCACTTCACTGCCATAAAGCATTGAAAATTTTCTAAAATTTCCTTGTTTACTCAAAAAGAATATATTAAATCCATTGATTGTAGGGTATGCTACAAGTCTATTAGATTAACCTACTTCATTTTGTTAACTGAATTATCCACATCTTAACTAATTTTCCTCTGCATGATAATTTTCTTAAAAAGATGTGTTCAGGGGATGCAAGGGTAGTTCAGTGGTAGAGTTCTTGCCTGCCATGCAGGAGACCTGGGTTCTATTCCCAGTCCATGTGCTTCCCAAAAAACAAACAAAAATTCAACAAATGGTGCTGCAATAATGGGCTACTCACATGGAAAAATAATGAAATGTGACCCTGCCATACAGCATACAAAAAAATAAATAAATAAAGATGTGTTCAAATCTAATGATATGGGTTTCTTGATTTCTTATAGTCTTATCAACATTTACTTATATATGCTATGTGTATATACATTCATAATTATTATCTTTCTGGTGGATGGTTCCTTTTATCATTTAATAGTTTCTCTATAAATATATCTTTTATGTTTTTTGTCTAGTAATAGTATAGCTCAATCTATTTTCTAATTTGTATTTCTCTTGTATGTTTCCCATCCTTTTTATTTTTGTTTGTTTATTTTTGGTAGTTTTAAAAAATGATATAAAGTGTTTCAATTTCACAAATAAAGACAATGTATGAGGAAATTAGCTTATTTGTGTCATTCAACCCCCATTCCCCCTCTTTGTTCTTGCCTTAATATTTTAAGGCAAATTTAGATATAATGTTCTTTTACATAATTCAGTATGAATATTTAAATCATATGGATATTTTCTTACATAACCCCAATGTCACTATTTCATTTAAATATTAAAACAATTCATTGGTTTCACATGATACACCTTGTCCATATTTGTCTTTCCCTAATAGGCTCAAAAATATCTTTTCACAGTTGATTGGGTCACATCAGAATCTCTTTGGCATTACTCTACCAAACTTTGTAATCTTGATTGCTTTCTAGCTCACAATATCCCAGATTTATCCTGATTACTTCATAGTTTGGTACTTGTATGTGCTCCACAGAAAAATCCTCTGGCTACCCTATGATAATTACTATTTATCTCTTTTTCCAATCCTATAGTAATATACCATGTGGAAGTAGGCTGGCCATTTTGCCAAAGACACCACAGCTTTCTTGATAAGCAACTTTTTTTTTTTTGGTCATGGGCAGGTACTGGGAATCGATCAAACCCGCATCTCCAGCAAGACAGGCTTGAATTCTGCCCCTGAGCCACCATCATACTGCCCAGCATATATATGTATTTTTTAATTGGAGAGGTTGTGGGATTACAGAAAAGTCATGCATAAAATTCAGAATTTCCATATAATACCCTACTATAAACACCTTGTTTTAGTGCAGTACATTGGTTATAATCCACGAAATAACATTTTTGTAATGGTACTATTAACTATAGCCCATGGTTTACAACAGAGTTCACTGTTTGTTATATATAGTCCTATGTTTGGTTAATTTTTATCCTAGTAACATATACACAACATAAAATTTCCCCTTTTAACCACATTCAAATATACAGTTGGGAGGCGTTCAGTTCATAGTGTCGTACTACATTGCTAACCAACTTGATATCTGGTTTCAGATAATATGTGCTAATGTCTATGCAAATGTGCTGCTGATACTCTCAATAGAAACATATTTGTTAATCAACAGAACTGCTGATAAACCATACAAAATTTTCACTACAATGTTTTTATAGTAAACAGGATGGCAGACAATGTCTCAGAACCAAGCTATTATTTTTCACGTGAGGTAGGATGGCAGTGCTGCAAGTTGAGAGATGCCACAACAAATAGTAGCTTAAACAAGGAAGTCATATATCAACTTACATAGCAAGTTATCAGATGTACATGGTTTAATGTTTAGTTAGTTTAAATGATCCAAGGATGTCCTGAAGAAACCAGACTCCTCCAAGTTTCCATACTTGACATATTGGCTTTTAATTTTGTGTTTGTTTCCTAAAGTGAGTTTATCACTTCAGTTTTACACTTCGTATCCATATACAGCCATATCCATACACAGCCAAATCCAAAGGATGGAAAGACTGTTTCTCCTCGGTGTGCTTTTTATTGGTATTTTTAAATCAGAAAGAAATCCTTGACCAAAAGTACCCAGCATATTTCCTCTTACCTTTCCCTGCTACGGTTAAATCAGATACTCATATGTAAAGCAGGAAATGAAAGTATCTTCCTAGGTTTAGAACATGGTAAAATACAGATTGCTAGGTCCCATCCATAGCTTTTTTTTATTCAGTGGGTCTTAGAAAGGGAAAAAAAAATCATCTCTAACAAAACCCTCAATAATAGGGACCACACTTTGGGAGCACTGGTTTAGACCAGACTATATTCACACTCTGGGGCTATATGAGAACAAACCATCTGGGAGGGTAAAATACTGAATACGTCGCAATCCATTAATAGGAAAGAGATGAACTGGACTTGGCTACATAAAATGTTGCCATGCTTTCACCCCAAATTCCAGTGACTCAAAGTGAAGTGTTGCTTATATATAGTGGTTATCTGTACCTACATTAATTCTCCATTTCTTTTTCTCCTCTCATTAAAAAAAAAGACTGCTCTTTTTCCCCATTATCTACAATGAATTTAGAGAGTTTCTCTTTAATTTTATACTGCCCTTTGAATATGCATGCTATTTTCAAACCTATATTACAGACAGCTTCAAGTTTCTTCTCTTGAAAAACAACCTTCTTTTCATTAACCCAGATAGTCTTTGAAGCTACCTTCTTTTCTTTCTTTGTGATCATAAACTTTCTTGAACCTAGTCTGCCTTACTGATTTCATTTCTGTATTATCTCCACTGCGAATCTACTTTTTTCCATCAAAAAGCTGACAATCTTTTTGTTTCTATTTTAAATTTATTTTTTTCACTTATAATTAGTAAAATTCACTCATTGTGGTATACAGTTCTATGAGTTTTGCCAAATTGTGTCCTACCTGATAAAGAACAGTTCCTTTAATCCAAAAAATACCCTCAGGCTAACCCTGTGTAGTCAGCCATTGGCTTCTACTCCCAGTCCCTGGCAACACTGATCTCTTTTCTACCCCTATAATTTTGTCTTTTCTAGATCATCATATAAACGGCTATAACAGTAGCTTTAGCAGTCAGCATTTTCTCAGTGTACCAGGTCAGACCTCTTTTATTTGGAACACTGCTCAAAGTTTTCATAACCCTGTTGTCTCCTGGACTATTTCCAACACCTCTGCATCTTCCTACACTTGTGTAGAGTTTTTCTCCAGTTGTCCTTCTTCTTGGTCTTTATTAAATGTTATAAACTATTAAGGAAATGATTTCAATACTGTTTTCTTTATATACTGTTTCCACATCAAAATCAGCAACTGTTAACTCCTGGAAATCTACTTTCAGATTTTGGCTCAAGCCTCAAATTTCCACTACTGTTTTAGTTTGTTAATGCTGTCAGAAATGCTATATTCTAGAAATCGGTTGGCTTTTATAAAGGGAATTCATTAAATTATGAGTTTACAGTCCTATGGCCATAAAAGTGTCTGAACTAAGGTGTCCAGATCCAGATGCCTTGGATCAAGAAAGGCCAGTGGGCTTCTGTAACACCTCTCTCAGCTGGGAAGGCACAGGTTAGCATCTGCTGGTCCTTTTGGCTTCTGGTTTTTGTTCTGCGCCTCCAAACATGTCTGTCTGTGTTGGCTCTATGCTTTTTTCAAAATGGTTCCAGTAAGCAACCCCACTTTGAATGGGTAGAGACACAACTCTATGGAAACAACGTAATCAAAAGGTCCCATCCTTTAAGTACCTGATCTAGGTTCTATCCAAAAGATATCCAACATTTTATTTAAAAAAAATAATAACACTGGCTACATGGTTACCCTCAAATAGTTTACACCTAATGGAATAAATTGTGCTACTCTACACCCATTAATCTTTTTTCACAACCAATTAGAAAACATGGCTGATTGAATTACTGAGTAACTTCATACTCTGAGTGAGATTCTCCTCTTCCACAATAGTGACTTTACCAACTAAAGCCCTCACCATACTACTTAGCTATAAAATAAAGATTTTTCACTGTTCAATCATTTATTCTTTCATGCAACAGATATCTGGTGGCTTATTATGTATCAAGCATTGTTATGGGCACCAAAAAGACACATATATCTGCCACCATGGCATATATTTTCTAGTAGGGGACAGAAAGAAATACAATAAAGAAATAATAGTATATAAGATACCAATAAATAATATGGTAAAAAGAACAGTGGAGAAGGCTAATAGAGGAGCAGGGAGTGGAAGCTGCACATTGAAAGAAAATGGACAGGGCAGACCTCACTATGAAGGTGAAATCTGAGCAAAGATCTGAAGAAAGTAAGAAAATAAGCCACAGGGACCATATCCAAGAGAAAAGCAGTACTGGGAGACAAAATAGTAAGGGAAAAGCTCCAAAGATGAGAGTATACCTTTTTTGAAGGTTAACAGTGAGGTCATTTTCTATTTACCCCTTCATTTAGGGAAATCAGATAATATTGGGACTTGTGGGACACTGGAATGACTTTAGCTTATATTAAAAATAGCAAGGTTAGCCACCAATGTTAAGCAATAGAGTGATGTGACATGATTTGTATTTTTAAATGATACCTCTGGATGATGTGTTAAGAATAGCTTTTCACCAAGAAATAAAGCACTGATACCAGTTAGAAAGCTATTGGAAAAATCCCAGCTAGAAAAGAAAATAATTTGGAATACAGGAAGTGATTAAATTTGGGATAAATTTGGAAGATAGACTATTTTTCGGCATGATAAGGTATGTTGTATAAGAAGAAATAGTGGAGGCAAAGATGCTAAGATTTAGCATCATCAATTGTAAAGATTTAATTGTCACTTTGATGGGACATGCTGAAACAGGAGCAGTGTTGGTGTGGTATAGAGAAGATCCCCGGGGCATGAGATAGAGAGGCTTTTTTTTTTTTTGTATGCTGTGTGGTGGTGGTCACACTTCATTTGTTTTCTATGTGAGTATCCCCTTATTGCAGCACCATGTGTTGAATTTTGATTTTTCGGTTTGGCGTTTCATTTGTTTATTTTTGCTTGTTTGTTTGGGAAGCACATGGACCAGGAATAGAACCTGGGTCTCCCACATGGCAGGTGAGAATTCTACCACTGAACATCCCTCGTACCTCCAAGAGGCTTTTTTTATAAAAAGAAGCAACTGGTATACCCACAACAAACATTAATATATATATATGAAATATAGATTAATATATTTCATATATATGTAAATAGTCTTTTTTTAAACAATCTAAAAGCTCATCAAATTTACCTAATGCTTTCAGTAGCAGAATCCTTTAAATAACTTTCCTTAAAAAAAAAATAACTTTCATGCCAAGTTATCCCATAATTAAGATATTTTTTGCATAAATTTATCTGCTGAGAACCTACTTAACCATACTATTTTAGGAATAACTAACATCTTTTATCCATAGAAATATAAGAAATTTTGCCAAAAGATGTAGGATATAAGGAATAAATATGGGGATATAAGGAATCTTTCATTACAAAAGACACAAAAATGTCTTAGAATTAAAATTCACTTCATGCCTAATACATTGAATAATGCCTTAGAACTGCCAAGAACAAACAAAATAAACAAGCAAGCCAACAAGCATATAGAATTTCTCACTTAAGAAGATGGCAAAACACAGTAATATACTATAACACATGAACTGATTTCAATCCTGATTGAAGAAATAAACAAAGAACTATTCAAAAAAATGGATAGATGATATCCATGAGAGAGGAGTATCAAGCTTGCTGTCTTGCCATGAATAACTACAAACAATGGAAAATAATGAAAAATGTGACTTTCTCAAGCATTAAAAAGTTTAAAATTTCTAGGGCTAGGGCTGGGATTTTTTCAAACTGGAAACACATGAGGTGACCTCTACTTCAGCTTGCTTTCAGCCTGTCAATACTTCCAAACCACTATATAGAGAACTGTAGCCCCAACAGAGAGCAACGGTCTCACTGAGCAGAAGAAATAGAGATGCAAGTTTGGAGTTTCTTTGAAAGCTGGAATTTAAGTATGTCTGTTTGAAAGGATTAAGTACCCTATAAAAGCCATGTTTTAAACCTGATCCATCTTGTGCAGGCAGCTATTTCTACTCCCTATTCAGCACTTTAGGTTGGAAACTTGGTTAGATTATCTCCAGGAAGATGTGACATGCCCAATTGTGGGTATTAACCTTTGATTAGTGGGAGATGTGACTCCACCCATTCTAGTTGGGTCTTGATTAGTTTACTAGAATTCTTTAAAATAGGAAACACTTTGGAAAAAGCTTCAGAGTCACAAAAGCTATAGAGTTCATGCAGCCAGAGACCTTTGGTGATGAAGAAGGAAAATGTCCCCAGGGACACTTACTCATGAAACAAGAAGCCTGGAGAGAAAGCTAGCAGACTTTGAGATGGTCATCATGTGCCTTTCCAGCACTTTATCAGCATTTCTTAAGTGAAGGGAGTCTTTTATTGGTGCCTTAATTTGGACATTTTACAGACTTGCTTTAATTTGGACATTTTCATGGCCTTAAAACTGTAAACTTGCAACTTAACTCCCCCTTTTAAAAGCCATTCTTTTTCTGGCATCTGACAGCTAGCAAACTAGAATATTAAGGGACCAAGTTTTAGAGAGAAGGAAATTATTCAGAGAAGGCACTCCAAATATCAAACTAGATATCTCCTTTGATCTTTGTCCAGTTACCAACATGTGTATTTGCAGGTACAGAATATATAAGGATCCAGAGAAAAGCTACTGGAACTATGAGCTGAACAGATATTTCAGAAGTCCCAGGGTGTTGGAAATCGAGTTCTGATTAACCTGAATGGGGGATCTTTGTGGAATGTGATCATAATGGGAGAAAAAAGTTAGTAGAAACAAATCTAGAGATAATAACAGGCGCTGAAATTAGTTGAAAACGGCATTAAAACAGCTGCTCGAGAATTTTAAAAGATAGACATAATAGGTGTACAGATATGACAAGTCATCAGAAAAATGAAAATGAAACCTATAAAAAAAAGAACTAAATAAAATCTTAGAAATGAAAATGAAGTATTTGAAATTAAAAAGTAACTAGATGGATTTAACAATAGCTTGAATACTGTAGAATAAAAGATGAGTGAACTTGATAGATTAGTTGAACCTACCAAACTGATGGCTCAGGAAGGAAAGAAAGAGTGACCATAAGTGAACAGAGACTCTGTCACCTAAGGGAATAAAGCAGTCAACAGAGGAGAGGAAAGAGCAAATAAGATTAAAAAAATATTGAAAGCATAAATGGCCAAAAATGTATTAAATTTGATGAAAATGATCCCAATACTTAAGAAATTCAAAACACCCTCAGCAGGAGAAACGCAAAGAAAACCACACTTAGACATATCATAATAAAATTGCTGAAAATCAAATATAAAAGAAAAAAAATCTAAAACATAACCAGAGATCAAAGGCACATTATATACAGACAAAGAATACGAATGTCAGCTGATTTCTCACCAGAAACAATGCAAATCAGAAGTCAACAGACCAAAACTGTAAGAAGCCAAAAGGAGAAATTAATGAGTAATAAATGAAATAATGAGATACCACTTCAAATTCACTGGAATGGCTGTTATTTAAAAAACAAAAAATAAAAAAATTATTGCCAAGCAAGTGGAGAGAAAGGAACCCTCATGTATTGTTGATTTGAATGATGCAGCCACTGTGGAAAACAATTTGGTAGCTTCTACATTTCAGTATAGAATTCACAAATGACCCAGCAATCCCATTTCCAGGCAAATGCCCCAAAGAATTGACAGTAGGGAATCAGATTCTGCACACTGAAGTTCACAGCAGCGTTACTCACAAATGCCAAAGGGTGGAAGCAACCCAAGTGTGCATGGGAGGATGGATGGTTTGAATAATGTGTTATATATATAATGGAATATTATTCAGCCATGAAAAGGAAAAAATCCTGACACATGCTACTACACGAATAAATCTTGAGGACAACATGGTAAGTGAAATAAGCCAAAGAGAAAAGGACAAATATTGTAAGATCTCACTTATGATTATATTAAAATATGCAATTCATAGAGTCAGAAATTAGAATACAGATTGCCAGGAGCAGGAGTTGGGGTGGAGAAGGGGAATTAATGTTTAATTGGTTCAGAGTTTCTGTTTCAGATGATGGAAAAGTTTTGGTACAGACAGTATTCACCATAGCACAACACTGTGAATGTAAATAACACCACCACAAACCATTTCTACAAATAAAGGAAAATAATGAAAATTTCAGATCATCTCCAGATGGGTTGGAGAACCCATCACCAACCAACATGCACCTCAGGAAATACTGAAGGAAATTCTTCAAGGTGAAGGGAAATGACAACTCAACAGAAAAATGGACTTTATGAAGGAACAGAGTATCTGGTATATTAAATATATAAGTACAAAGAAAAGAGGTTATTTTTTGTTTGTTTCTCCAGTTCCCTAAAAGACTGAAGTTTAAAGCACAAAAAAAATGTATTTAAAATGTTAACATATATAGAAGTGAAATTCATGTCCATAATAGCAGAACGGTACACAAAAACAGTAAATGGAAGTATATGCTCTAATATTCTTACTGTATAGGTGATCTAATATAATGTTTATTCTAGATAGAACATAAGTAATAGAGGATGAATTTCCTAACTTCTGGAGTAGCTATCAAAAATTACATACAAAACAGTTATTTAAAAAAATCAATAGAGGAGATGGTTTACTAATACACAATTAATTCAAAAGAAGGCAAGAAAGGAAGAAAAGGGAAAAGGAACAAATGGGAAAAATCGAAAACAAATATTGGCCATACCCATTCATATGAGTAATTACAATTATTATTATCTTTATATACACTTGACATTTTCCATGATAAATAAGTAAAACAAAACCAAAAAAAAAAAAAAAGCTGGATTCAATCTTTGATTACAGAATAATATTGGACTGTTAAGGGACAATAAAAATCTCACTGTATTTCACACTATTGGTTGAGCTATTTTAGAATATTTAATTTATTCAGTTTCTAGCAACTGGTATGGTGTGGGTATCTATAAGATAGGAAAACATTTGAGAATCTACATCAAAGAAAAGGAAAGATCCAAGAGAGAAATGATGGCTGTTATCAAAATGTTTTTCAAATACTTGCTCGTGGGAGGCAATCTATGTCCATAAGATTGAAGATAAAAGGAAAAGACTACATTACCTTTCCACCCCCATACATTTTTTCTCCCCCACTGCTTTCCCTGCCTCTCACTGTTCAGGCCACTGTATTCTCCTCTCATTTCTCTAGTTACTATCCCTAGTTTACCTTCATCTAATACTTCCACCAACTAACTTCTCTGGTTCTATTACCAATAAGCACTTATTATTTATCTCTTATTTTTATTTGCTGAAGACTCTCATAAGTCACAGGCAAAAATACTGTATGTTTGGAATTGGAAAGTAAGAATTTGGCATTTGGAGATAACTATTTCAACTGTCCATCAACAAGACGACAGAATTTTTTTTTTTTACTGCTGAAAATGGAAGACAATGTATTTTACCATACAAATACGGCGTCTGAAACTTTACAAGCCTACAAAAAATGATAGGATACCAGCTAGTATTTATTATTTCTATTTCAAATCTAGAAATAGGAGTTTCCAGCATCCATCATACAAATGGACATTTTAGAACAACTATTTTGTTTGAGATTGCCTACAGAGAGGCAGTAAAGTATAGTGACTAACAGTTTAAACTTTGGGATTGAACTGTCTTGGGTCCAAACCACAGTACTGACAGAAGCTATTTGGTTTTGAACCAATCATTTAACATCTTCGTGACTTATTTTCCTTATTTCTAAACAGAAATAATATTACCTACCTCAAAGGATTATTATGAGAATTAACAAATTAAGAAATGCAAAATACTTAAAGCTGTGCTTGGCACTTTTGCACTGTATAAATGTTATATATTAAATTAGTATTTTTAACATTAATAATTAACATTTATTGAGTCTTTACCATGTATATTACTGACAATAAAAAATAAATAAGGTTTGTTGAACTCGATCTATATTTAATACATAAAAATCTATGAGCAAGGTAATATCTAACAAGCATTTATATACATACATAAGTATACAAATGAGATTCAAATAGTAAATACATTACAAGTACTCATCAATGAGCAAGTAAAATTATAGGCAAATATAAAAAAAAAGATAAGTCATTAGAACATAGAAGATGATGGAATCTCAGCATTTTATCTGTTAACAAAAAAAGTCTTAAAGCATACCGCAAATTCCTAAAAATGATAACAAAATCCAATGACCTCATCTGTAGCTTTAATGATCAATTTGCTAAATGCTACCTAATGACAATATAACAGTATACAGAACATTTAATAAATGTAGAATGAATTGTGTTTCAAATAACAATCTAATTGAAAATTCTATTAAAAAAGAATATTGCAATAGTGGTAGATTATAGATTAATCAAAGGCTATTAAAACTCCCTCCTACAGAGCTAGTGATTTATTGTTCTTTCAGTGTAAAGCCTAGTAAAGCTCTTCTGCTATATGTACTGTTTTACAGTAAACCAGAGTGAAGGAAGTTTTAGCACAACCAGTCTATTCCTCTATTGTAAGATGCTTCCTCATCTTTGCCATTCAAGGCAGACAGAGAAGTAGTTCAACCATTCATATGTCAGAAAACATTTGGAAATTCTCTCTAGTTGATTAGAAGTCAGGGGGTCATGATGTTTCTTTGAAGCTTTTTTTTTTTTTTTTTTTAACAATTGATACTGTAAGGTTGCTTGGAATGAGATTTTGGAAACAAATTGGAAATGGGTAGAATAAAAAGTTTCCAATTGATATATAATTTGTCTTCCAGAAGTAAAAGAATATTCTTTATTGCCTGTTCATCAGTACTGGCTGTCTTCATTCATGAAAGTCTAAAGAGAGGATACTATTAGTTTCAACAGTTGGCCCCACATGGAATAGGTATATAATGGCTTTGATTTGCAACCCTGGTCGCTGTTCACAAGCCTCATTTGGTTTATGGTCCTGTATCTTCACCTCTGAATCCAATTGTTACATGTCGGTTTGCTCTGTCAGCTGCTGTTTCCCAGCATGTTAGAGATATGTCATGCTGCTGAAGCTTTTTATCAGCAAGTTCGTTTAAAAAGATATCTTCTGCCTGCAGTTACTCTGCTTCAGCTCTCCATATGATTCTAGCTCAGGTACCCTGCCATGCTGACAATGTGTAGGTTGATAGAGTCTTATGATCTACAAAGGTTTCCAGCTGATATACTGGTTATATTTTAGGGTTTTGGGTAGTCATATTCCCACCCTATTTGGCAGTGATTAATATATGCCTCAAGTAGCACTGCAGTGTATTTAAGTTTTCCTGATCAAATAGATTTATCACTCTCCCATACCTTATAAGATAAAAAGGAATAGAACTTTGAAGGGCACAAAGTAAAAGTTATTTTCATTAATTAATTCCAAATTTTTACTAAAAGTTTTTCAGTGATATATCACAAAGATAGAAAATACTTGAGATGTCAATTATAATTTCTATAAGGGCTGTCCCAATGCATGCAATGCATTAATTCAATGACTACAGAATTATGAAAACAATCATTTCATCTATTTTAGTTATGTCCCAAATAATATAATATCATGATAAAATTTGTTCCCAATAGTAAGACCTGATAATCCGTCACCACTGTGTCTACCTCTTCACAGTCACTGCTGCCAATCTTAGTGAATATTTTAATCACAAATACTGACTACCTGGCAGGGGGAATATAATATTTATGCATAAGTGAGCACAGTGGAGGGAGCCAAAATGTAAGCTATTTCAGTTCCTGGAATAGTAAAGCTGATTTTATAAGGGGAACAAGTATTTCTCCTTATATTTTACAAGGACAACAAGTATTTCTCCAGATGACAGAGAAGTCAGTCATGCAAAAGGTGTCAGTCTGCCCCCAATTTAATCAGATGTGTGCCAATCCCATTGCCTTGCATAAACCTTTTTTTTTTTTTTTTTTTTTTTTGAGACACGGACATGTATCTAGATTGCTGAACTGAAACCTCGTTAGCTGGCTCACACAAGTTTGTCAGCAGGATTACACCAAATGCTTAAGGTAAGTGCATGTGATTTAAACAAAGCAGTCAGAGAGGCCTCAACATATGATTGATTTTTAGCTTAGAGTCTTCATTGTGAACTGCGTTCAGTAGGGACATGAGAGACATGAAATGTGAATAAGAATAATTCTGCCTCAGCATGGAGTAGAGTAAATGACCTCACAAGTCTTTTATATCTCTAAATCCTATGAATTCATTTTATCTATTAAAAGTATTCATTCCAGGATAGAACTGAGAAAGAGAAAAGGTGAAGTATGGAAGTGTAGTTTCACCTTAAGCCAAGGAAATGTTGAAAACAATGCTACATCAATCTCATATTAAGAGACAGAATTATACTCAATTAATTTTAATTAAATTGCTCCATTAGTTTGATTTTCTTTGACACTGTAGAGTCTGACCTCATGAATTCTATAGCGGAGTACTGGGAGCTTCCACCATAACAAACTGCTTCACTTAAGGCTTTATTATGATCGCATTTAATGACCTGGAAAGGATAAGGAGAGCATTTTTGCTTTTTAAGTTTGACAATACCTGCAGGAACATATGCTAAAGATTCTCAATTTCTAGTGGCACAGAGAGTATATGTGGAAAGGACTGTAAGTTTGAAGAAGACTACATTAATTCTTAAAGTTTAGGAACTGGAACTAAATATATTTTAAATATATCTTGTCTGTGTTTAAAGGTAATCTACTCATTAAGTTGGACATCAGTTGAGCAAATGTCTTTCCAAACAACAGAATTTTAATAAGGAATTTAAAAATATCATACTAACTCTGGCTTGTAACATCTAAGCAGGATGTATTTCATAGGTTTGTCTTCAATGAATTCTCTTACTCTGGAGAATTACCCAGTTAATAAAATCTCATAAGGACATGTATTCAAAATAAAAATCACACAATGAAACGACATTTACGGAGCACCTCTTTGCAGTGTAAAGTGGCTTTCTATATTTAGTCTTATATGTAAACAAAATAGTAAATTTAGTGGCTAACATTATATTTAAAGCAATGTATATTTTTCTAAGAATAACAGAAACATTCCAGAAAAAGGATTAATCAAGCTAAATTCATAATTTTATAATGGATCATAAAAATTAATGGAGTAAAGATTTTTAAAATGTATTTTTTAATTCATAAGAATAAAATTTTATCAGTGCATTATAACACTTAATTTTATATCATGGGACTCCATGTATACGTGTACAGAACAAATAGTCATGTTCATCTACCTCCAATCAAAACATTTTTAATGATTAGGAAGAGAATTCGGAAAACGTGGTAACAATAAAAACCCAGAACACCTTTGTGAAGTAGATGGCTCCAAGAACGACAATAAAACATAAGGCAAGAACTTTGCCTATGCACTATTAATATAACTGCTTTGAATAATTATACCCCTAATCAACTCACTGGCACATGCATATTCCTGCTGAAAGAAGCACCCTCAGAGCCAAGAGAAGGTGCTCCATGAATTTCCCAGTTATTTACTGACTCGTATATTTAGGCTTTTAAAAGAATGTTACCTCTAACATTTTATATTTTCACATGACCTTCTCCCATTTGCATAGTTGATCTGAACTCTCAAGTCCATTTTATTTGCCCAGTGTTTAGTAATGTCCTGCTCCTTATTAGCAAAGATGATGCTATTAATAAATATTATGATTAATTTGCTAGTAGCTATTTGAAATTAATCTCATCATTTCATATTGCTGCCAGTCGTAAAACAGTTTGGTATTTTTTAAAGTCCCAAATGTCATTTCACTTATATTAAGACTGAACAGTGGGGGACTTTGGATATTTGTGGTGCCCTGATGAGCCAATCTTCAGCCTTAGCATATTAATTACATAAAACTACACAACATCATTATGTTTGACTGTTTCGTATTCATTGTTTTAATGAACTGAAAAGCACAGCACAACTCTCTTGCTGCCTTAAAATAACAAGCACATTTGTATTACTCAGTAGATAAATGCTAGCTTCACCACAAAGAGGATATTTATGACATTTCATCTTTTTATTTTAATACATTAATAGATATCAGAATTTTAAATAAACAATAGTTATTCCTTTACAACCATAAATCTGATATAATAAGCACTCCATACATTTCCAAATAGAGTTCATTGATCAGTATTGAAAAGCTATTGAATTACTTGGTAAACCATTAACATGGAATATATTTTCCAGCTATTTCATAAATCCATCTATCCTCTACTTTCACTAGATTGTACACTTCTATGTGTTAAGCTGAACTGCTTGGCAAAAAAAAAAAATGACTTGCAATCATGTCCTATAGACACACTTTTAAATTTAATAGATATATTTCAATGCTTATCACTGGCCTTCTTGTTCTTTTGTCTTGGCTTTGCAGTGTAGTATCTCGAGATGCTGGGAGTATCATAGCATGGTAAGCTATGACTCAACATAACTTTCTTCTTTCTTTGTATGTGATTTCCACATATCCAGTTTTTATAGGGATATTTTATGTGCGTACGTATTAAAAATACATTTTCTAGATTTTTTTTATTGTGTTCAATCTCAAATTGCAGAAAAGTATAGCTGAGTATTTACTTGCTGCAAAGATGGTTTTATTGACAATTCCCTTATTCATTTTGGGAGAACTAACATAATAAAATCATTCCCTGCTATGAGGCAGTAAATATATCCTATACTCATTCATTTCAATGAACAGGATTAAAAATTCACTACATGTAGAAGTTCTTTTGAGAATATTTAATAAGTAAATTGCATGCAATAACTTCCTCCAGACCTAGCTACCTCTTGCATTAATTGTTACTCACTTTCTTTTCAGAGAAGAAAATTTATGTGAGGATGAGGTGGGCAGAGGGCCACACTGGTATTTATAAAGGAGAATATAATATTTAAAAGAATATTCATTATCAATTAAGTAAAATATGAATTTTCCACCTTTGAACAACCCAATATATAGTGATTTAATAGATCTCAAACACATTCTCTTTTCCTTGTATGAAATTTGGTAATATATAAGGAAATTCCTTGCTATAGTAAATAGTAGCAAGGGTTTTTTAAATCCAAACTTAAGCTTAATTTACTAAAGATATAAGGAATGATAAATATGCATTTGGTCTATTCATGAGCCAAAGACATCCATTTTAAATTCTTACACTAATCGATATTTTCTTCCTTTTTAAATTTATTTATAATGACTTATTTGTGAAATTTCCACATTATCTCAGTTGAGAACTTAAAAATATGTCCAACATTAAAAACAAAAGTATTATCCTCTCAACAATAATAGAAGCTAAATAGCTGACATTAAATAAAAAACAAATATTTCAAAGTTCATTAATCAACCTGGTTTGAGTGTTGAAAGGGCAAATGTTTATGGGTATTTAATAAAAACAAACATTTCCCCCTCTCTCATTTAAGAATATGCATGTAGTTAGTATTTGTCATCAATAATTAATTATGCAGAAATGAAACATTTAGTTCATTCTCATCTCCAAATCACAGCAAGAGTCATTAAGAGGAATCATTCTGCCCTGAAATTTAAGATAAAGCAGTTCATTTAAAGAAATGCTTTCATTTTAAAATTAGATTAGTTATTAACCCTTAGTTGACATTAAAGAATGAAAATAGCTAAAAATTAGGAAAAAGGAATGCACTAGCTATAAGATTTTCTACAAGTCCACTGATACCTTTAAATAGCATATTTTTTAAGTATTATAATTTGTACATCTGTCACATTTCAAAATGTCCTTAGAACATGTCTGTTGCCAGTTTTATGCTTTATTATCACCATGAAGGAAAATAGTAAGAACAGTTTTTAAAAATACAGCATCCCATCTTTTCTGCTTATGTTGTCAGCCACGTGAATAACGCCTCCATGTTCCCATGTTAGCTGATCTACCGACAAGCTCCAACAATAGTTGAAACAGAAATATTATCTCAGAAGTTATTTTTTATCTCAGAAGTTTTAGGCGAAAATAATTAATAACCTCTGAAAAGGTTAGCCAAAATGGCTCCAATAATAACTATAATTTCTAAAAAGTAAAATGCTAATTTTAAGGCAGAGATTTACCCTACTGAAGAAAATGCTTGAATTATGACAGAAATATAGCAACGGAATAATCCTTTGTTTTATGAAACATATTGTAGCTGTAATTCAAAAGGAGGAAGTCACAATTTTTATAGGAAGGCAAAGAGACTTATTAAAGAAATGCAAGAAAAAGTATAATGAAGTATATGCCCATGGCAAAGCAAAAAATAGCCTTTTAAAGTAGTAGGTTGTGCAGGCCACAGTGGCTCAGTGGCAGAGTTCTCGCCTGCCATGCCAGAAACCTGGGTTCGATTCCCGGTGCCTGCCCATGAAAACAAAACAAACAAATAAAAAACACTTTACATTTAAAGTAGTAGGTAGACCCTTGAGTCTGGGTGTCGTTCCTCCTCTGTTCTAATAGAGACAAAATTAGGAATATTTTAAGGGCTACACTGACTATTAAATTTTGGTTGCCTTCTGTGAAAAACTGAGCCATGGTGAAATTGTGTTACTTATGGTGTTCATCTCTGCCCTGCTTCTCTGCAGATTCATGTAAACCAAAGCAAAAGAAAACTTAAATCCTCCCTGATTCATCATTCTGGTGCTTCTTTTAACTACAATCAACGCTAATAATCTAGTCCAGTTGAGTTAACTGTTATCTATAGCCAGGATTAATACATTACACATAGCAACACGGAGACTTTTCCTATTCTGTAGGTCTTCTATAATGGAAAGCAATTGCAGACTTCTAGCATTTCCTGATGAACAAAACTCATCTCTTTTTAAAGTATGTTTTACATGCAATTTTGGTCTCCTCCTCCTCATACATTGTTACGATTACCAGGGTAAACTTTTTTAAAAAATATATTGTATACATGGTTGACACACTAAAGCAGACTTAGAATTTCCAGCATGAAAGTAGGAAAGATGATCTTTTCATGTCAATTTCCTAACCCAAGAATTATTATGGAAGTATGCTGTCACAAAATTTGGGAACACAGTGAGGTTCAACTAGAGTAACAATTTAATGTCAGTGTTGGTACTAGAATTTGATAACAAAATATTTGAACCCAGGGAATTTTACTGTGCCCTATGTGAGGAAAGGGTGTGCTAACTGAAGAAAAATGAGCATCAACATGTTGCTTACAAAATGAGAACTTAAAGGTAAAGAATTTGAAAGTATTTGCCAGCATTTACCAGGGGTGTCAATGGTTCTGGAGAATGTAAGTATTCCAGGCACTAGAGAGCACCAACTGTGGGACAGAAATGGATTTATCCTTATACACCTCAGCCTCAATGGACTATTCATTTGAGTAATCTACTTTTTTTTAATTCCTGGCCTAAATGTTTCTAATTGTTCATTAGGTTTTTTGAAGTATTTGAAGTACTGATTAGGAAGAAAATGTTCTAGAGAGCAGACAAAAGTATTCTGATAACTACATAAGAATTATGTATTATTAATTATGTATAATTAATTATGTATAAGTATTATGATTTTTGTTCATATATCATTTGCATGTGAGATTACTAATCTGGGTCAATCCACTTAATGAAATTATCACCAAATACTCTCCCTGATGTAAATTCTTTATCTGCAATGCTGAAGTTCATTTTGCATTGATTCTCCATAACAGTGATGCAACCGCTACCCCGGGACTCTCGGTATAAGCAATCAACTGGTATTCCTAAGAAACACTCTTAGCAAAGTTCCTTTCCCTCATTTCCCTTTCCTTTAATACATACCATCAGTGTTATTATCAAACGTGATACTTTTAAAAACCATATTAATGACAACAACTAAATCAAAATTATTTCCAGTGATGATTTATTTTTCTGATAAATATATTTTCAATTTTAATAAAATAAAATTTATGACCTAAATTTACAAATGTTCTTACAAAATATTTGAAACTCACCACTGACAGCTTTAGGACAAAACAAATACAATTCATAAGAGTTTTACTTTAATGAGTGAATAGTTAACAGATATTTTATGAATGTACAATGTTCTTTCAAAAGAAAGCAAATATCAGTATATAAAATAAAATGCTCAAAATGAGGGCGTATTGAAAACAAACACTAAATCAACAAACATATTCAAAGCTTTTGGAAAGTTGGAACACATCTATGACAAGGTTCCTAAACAAGCTCAAATGAGAATATCTGAAAGAATGTTAAGTTTCTTCTAATTTAATCTTTGAATAATGAAATAGAAAATTGTGTTCCTTTCAAGGTGGTGACTTTGAACGTTACAGCATTCATTTTGATGTAAAAGTTTTGAAATGTCATAGTATTTTACTTCATAAAACAATTTGCTTCATAAATAATTTCAGTATTCAACGTATACTCTATTTTATTTATAACATATCCATATTTATTTCTGCATTATAATTTGTTACAGCAGAAACCACATTTACCAAAAATTAAAGAGCTGGTAGTATAAAAACTACTTCAGTACGCAAAATAATGCTACAGTATCATTTTGATATATATATTTTTAAATTGCAGGCTTTCTGAGACAAAAATATTCCTCCTGAATGAATCTCTGGAAAGAACACACATAGAAACATACAGATGCATGCACACACATACATTGTAGTTCAAAAACCAAACATTTTAATGAAAGGAATGGATTACATGAGTACCATTTCTTCTTGCTCTAAGACTAAAGGAGCAATTATTTTTACTTCAGTTCTTTTGCTTCCTTTTTCAGTTGCCTGGGACCTGGGTGGGCTTGTACAATGTACAGATAAAAAAGAAAATGTCTGTCTTCTGACACCAGGACTTTCACCAAAGGAAGTTGTGAACATTAATTAATAGGATTTGCTCAACTCCTCCAAACACAACTGCTGCCTGGGACAGACCTAATGGGGCTTCAGCTATGCTTTTACCAGCGTGGCTAATCTAATTCCCTGTGCAATCCTTTCTCTGGCTTCATTGTTTGCTCAGCAGTCACACTTGTTTTTTCTGAACATTTCTTTCTGAAGATTATAGCACCAAAGTTAAATATACAGTAGAGCTACATTTTAATGAGATGCTATATTTTAATGAGGAAAATATAAGCATTCATCATTAACTACTGAAAATCATATAGCTATCAGTACAACTGGAATCTGGAATATCCTGCTTAAAATTCTGGCTTAAAATTTAGTGGACCAACTATGAATGCATATAATTTAATCTATTCGGTGGGCACATGTCATGATATGCCTTACAGGTATGTTTCAGATCATTTTTGATCATATATAGAACATTTAACCCTGGTTTTAATATTTTCTCTTTTTTTTTTAAAGGGACAATGCTTTTCATATAAACATGTAGGGAGAATAAATAGTAACCTAATAAATAAATGATGACATAAAGTTAAATAAATAGTCACAATGTGTTAGCACGTCCACAGTCATTTGGAGGTAAACATATAGAATCTTTGAATCACAGCTTTTTTTCCCCCACCCATCACTGTATTTTACATGTCTGGACAAAGAAATACATCTACTCCTTAATTCAATTTGCCAAAGCATGCACAGATAATTCAAAAACAAATTTCAACTAATTATATTGAGACCAGAAAGAAAATGCTCTAAATGACAATGAGGGAGACTCCTTTATCAAAGCTTGTATCATGAGAACACTAGGTAAAGGATAAGATAGGTTACTTAGTTCAACATTTTATTGGCATGAGTATATCCATATTTTAGTGGGACAACAAAATAATGTAATATTCTAATTAGGAACAACAACTCCATCAACTTCAGCTAGTGTTTCAGAAGCAACAGGAAAAATAAAGCAACGAGAAAAGAAAGTATAGAGATTAAAGAAAAAAGTAAAGTGACAGTCCTAACCTTAGAAAGGCACACCCTCAAATAAATACACAATAAGAATCCCCCAAAATTACTCAGACAGGCAGTGTGATGACCTATAGAAGAAACACATAACAATGCCCTGGAAACTTCAGCCACCACCAGCCTTTCAAAGGGTGCTGAACAATCACTTCATTTTCTCTAAAATATGGGTCTTAATTAAGAAGAAACCTTTCCTATTGTACTGTTTGAAAGAAATACTACAGCAATTTATTATTAGAATATTGAAACTCATTCCCTGACCTTTTTGATCTGACGACTGGAAAGTCAGTTCTATAAAATGCTGACAAATTGATGGTTTATATAAAAATGTTATTGCAGCATGGGCATTTCAATTTTTATCTTCTCCGTATTCCTTTGCCACAAAATATACATTTTGACAAATCATTTACTTTTCTGTTATTTATATCATCTTACAAAAATACTTCAAATGCTAAAATCAAGATTTTATTTTTTAATAAAACACAAATTAAGATATGATAGCTTTTCAAGAAGCCACACATTTCTCAGTGTTTAACATGTGATTTACTGATATTAAAATATCAAGAACAAGGAAGAGAGATCACAGGAGATTGGTTTCTATAGTGGGTAACAAAGTAATTGCATGTTTAGAGTGATATGTGGTATTAGGACTACATTCAATGATGAGATTGTGATGATTTAAAAATGTTAGTAAATTTGAAAACATTTTGTAATTGTTGACCATACGCTGGAACCTAGGCCAATTGACTACTTAGGTTCCTTGTCCTGTCACTGTGTTGGAATGATTTGGAAAACCTCTTCTCATAGTGGTTGAGGAATAAAATTATGAGCCTATGCTGTCTTCCAGAGACAGTACTTTTCTTTAATTAGTTATACTTTCTTGCCACCTCAAAAACTAAGTGGAGAACAATGGATAGCCCTTCTCAGCAATAGGAAACACTATCTAGTAATGACATTAAAAAAATTATATGTTTGTTAGTTTTAATGTGACTCTTTTGTTTCACATGTTTGATTGTTTTAGTAAACCAGAGTGTTCTCTTTAAAAATAACGCACACAAGGGTGGCTGCCGTGGCTCAGTAGGCAGAGCTCCGACCTGCCGTGCTGGAGGTCTGGAGTTCGATCCCTGGTGCCTCCTGCCCATATGCAAATTAAAAATAATGCACACAAACACATATTCACATGGATGGATAATATAAGGAATTGAATTTTTCCAATTTTTTTCCCGCTGTCTTGCAATATATGTAAGTAAATTGTGGAATGCACTCAAAATTTGTTGTGGACTCTAGTATGCCCTTTTGGATCAGTAAAACACACTTTTATGAAATTTGAAGAAACTGGGCTTTCATTTAGCAGTCACTGAATACGTTATTTCAGGTAAAGATACATAAAGTAGGATATTATAATGTTATGTATTGTTAGAATATGTTGCATACCATGAATCATGCACAACCCTGATCATTTTTCCTCCACATTGTTTCTCCAACTCTTTAATGGCATAATAAACAAATTCACCATTTCACACTGGAATGGTGATAATGCACTCCTGGCTAGAAAGTGTATCAAACTGATCCTTACACAGCTACTTCCAATCTTCCTTAAGTTTAAATAATGTCAGTCACTTGTTTAGGAACCCATAGTGGATAGAAAACCTTGGCCAATAACAACCTAGCACTAACACAAATTTCATTATCTTTTCTGGTCATTCTGTCGCTAAGGATATCAAGCATTCTGTTTTATTATGTGGAATGTATTTTTCCTATTCCTTAAACAAAAGTGGAGGAATTCTATGGATCAGCTTGCAACACAGCTGATCTAAGGAAGAGATATTACTCATCCTAATACCAAAGAATGGACATAAATATATCGAATAAAGTTAGCACAAATATATCACAATGAGCATCAATGATAATAGATGCTGGGCATGAGCCTATAACGAGAATTTTAGGGTTTAAGAATAGAAACTGTATCCACAGACACATTTCAAAGAAAGGACAATGTCACCTTCCACTCAAATCTCTGGCTCGATATTGTTCTAGTGCTAATGGACATCCAGAAGGTACAGTACAAAGATCCTCATTAAAATAAATAAGAGTTTAAATTCAAATTTTAGCTTACCTTTAATATACTTGATGAAACTTGAGAATAGATTTTAATGCAATAATAAAATGTAATATACTTTCATGGGGCTTTCAGTGAATGTGACTACGTAGATGGGGTCCAACCAGTCAAAGAAGAAGAGTGGGAATTAGGGAATCAGAAGTCTAGCATACTTCATGAGATATACAGCTGGAGTTAATACGAATAAAAATGTGTGATTTTGCATGTATGTGTGTGTCTGTGTGCGTGTATGTATATAAAACTTCACCAGCTCCAGAAAATATATGCTTAAGTAAAACATTGTATGTTTGATTTCTAGGTATAGAGATTTTCATTTAGGCAAAAAAAATGTGATTATATTAAATGGGTATTTATGCATCTGAATTATCTACATTATGGTTTAAATAAACAAATAGATGACTAGTTCACAATCCCGAGGTCAATTCTCTATAGCTCAGCTTCCTGTGGCAATGTCTCTCCCACCTCAGTAATATATCCTTTCTTAGATTCCCATCTCTGTACTTCAACCTCCCAACATGTCTATCCCCATTTTTGCTTTCCCTGCCATTTGTTTCCCTGGACCCACCTGAAAATTCTGTTCTGCTATTACCAGAAGTTACACCCACATTCCCATCTCCTAAATAGCTACAACACTTTCTCATCTTTTGTCTTAGCTGAAATCAAAATGTAAGGATGTACACCAGAAAGTTCTCTCCTCGGCGACTCTGGAACTCTTTAATCTGGAAGCTGCTAGGTTTTCCCTAAGACCCTAAGAAAAGTCCACACTATTTCCTTCCATGCATGCACCCCACTGCTGCTTCTAAGCCAATATAACCCTTTCTCCAGGGGTAAAACAATTTTTAAGGCAACCACAATGCCATTTATCTCTATTTATTATAAACATTTAATGTAATTTACATCCATTGAGGACTTTTGTACATGGAGCATTTTGAACATGGAAACTACTAAGGAAAACACATAGTAGAAAATATTTAATATTTTTGTACACCATTTTTAAGAAAAATACTAACCTATAGATCTTTGAACTCACTAAATTTAATTGCAGCATCATTCCACTTTTACAGCCAAATCCTGGTCTTCCCAGGACTTAAAACTCTACTATGTAACATCATTTATCTATTACATTGGAGAACAAAATTGAAGTACAGGATCTCTCCACACACCGACTTGTCAAGCTCAAACTACAGACATGAAAAATAATAGGATGGCTCCCTTTCTCTTCCTACTATCCATACCCAATAATGTGTCATATTAAATTAATACATTCATATTAAATATTAAGTAATAGCAAATCAAATCTACACTCTTGTAACTTAAGACATTCTAATGTCTCTTCCCACACATTGCTTTTCATTCTCCATGGGCCTTCTCTGGGCCAAGCCAATATATCTAATCATGACCTGTAATTTCCCATAACTACTTGTTATTCCATCTATTTATCACATTGCATTATAATTATTTGTTTGGCCATTTGTTTCTCTGATAGACAATGAGCTCCTCTGAGACATTTTTGGAGTTGCAGCAGTTAGTAAAGTCTCTAACCAATACTTGGTGCTCAATTAATGTCTGCTGAATAAATTATTCAATAAATCATAACTGCTGAGGGGTACTTACAAAATAGAGAGTTGGCAACAGCACAATCAACAGCAGGTTCATCAGTTTTATTTGTGTTAATTACGCACAATTAATGAACTAATACTTATTTATTCACGTTGAAGCAAATTTCTTTGCCAGATCAGTGAACATTATGAAAAGACAGAAAATCACTAGTCTGAACCATAAAATCTGTGGAGGGAAAAGGATTTATATTTTTGCAAATATGTTCTTCTTCACACATACCAAATACCACTATTGTTCATTTAATGAAGCACTAGAGACAAACTATGTAGTAAAACAACTGCTGCTGACAATTAAACTGTTTTCACCTAGTTGGGCTTTGTTTTTCTCTAACCAGGTATTTGGTTTGTGATGCCAACAGATATTTTGTGAAATCACAAACATGAAAATGAGACAGATTGTAAAAACCTGATTGCGAGGTAAAGAACAAAAACTTTCAAAATAGCCTGTACTTTGCCATAGCCAAACCAAAGTTTTCAATCCTACTGTATGAAAATCCTCCACTACTTCAATGACAAAACTAAGTAAGTTCAGTTAAAACCAAGAAGATATATTTACTAAAGCTTTGCATGCCAACAATTCAACCCAGCAACACAATATGAATTCTTAAACTTAATGAAGCTCTAAGAAAAAGATACATCTAATTCCTCTATGAGTGCTTATTTCATTTGTTTTCTATGTTTATTTATCACCTTAACTTTGGTAACAGTAAGTCACAGAAGCTTAGGAAATAAATCAATTAAAGTAAATTGAAACTGTTTGGTTGTAGAACTTTGAACATCACTATCATTTCCATTTTTCCATTGCACCCAGTTCTACATTATATTTTTCTCTGTAAACAACGTATAAGATGTAGTTCTCATTTTTTGCCTCTGATAAGATATATTTCATTTAAAAAATCTATTTTACTGCTTAATGTTTATCTCTGTGCTCATGTAAAATCACCCCTTATTAATTTAAAAAAAGTGTAAACCGATCGAGTCAGTAAATCAAGTTCAAGAATCAGAAACAATCCTTTTTAATTCAAAATATCTCCACAACAGTTATGTCATATATGCTTTATTTATAATTTCCCTCTGGATATGTCTCTTTCCTACCAGGTATCATAAATACTCTTTATCAATTACTCTGTTTGCCCATTGCACTTTATATTAAGTATTATCAATTATTCTTAAAACATTTTTATTATTTCTTTATCTTCTACTCTGATAAAATTTGATCTTGGTGACGAGAAAAACTGCTGAATTCCTTTCCTTTTCAATATTCAGTATTTATAGCAGTGTCTGACACATAGTAATGGCTTAATAAATATTACATGAGTTTTTAAATTAAACTACTACTAATAATTCTAAAAGGGTTCATGTGTCTCTTTTGTGAGGTAAAGTGGAGAGATGACAAAATTTCTAAAAATTATGAACATATAGAAATTTCTACCTCAGAAGATGTTGAGATCTGCAGCAAACAAGGATGATCATATTGCTTAAAGGTTTTTGAGCATTTATGCTTTTCAAGGTCACGTGCATGGGTAGACTAATTAGTTAGGTGCTTCCTCCTTTCTGGGAGCACATTTCAAATCAAATCAGCTCAACCAGCACATACCGCCCTTCTCCCAAGATCCAGGTACTAAGACAGACACTGCTCCCACTTTCAGGGCCTATACTATTAAGTCAAGGAATCTTATATAACATTAGCTGGTAGAAAGCGTTTTACTAATTTTCAATATATACAAAGTAAAAACTGAATATTTCATCAGAAATGTCTGGAAAAAAAATCCTCCTTACAGGGGTATAGTATTTTATGAAATCTTCTTCAGCAGGGTGCAAAAGCAACAAGAATATCTTGTTTATTTTACCAAAGAGAGACTCTTTCCATTTTCAACTCACCCCTAAGTCTATACAAGACAACGAAAAGAATACTACATCCCAAACAAAGACACAAGATAAAAGAATTCTCACATAAATGAAACTGGGCCATTCTTCCTAATTTGACAACTAGTTTCCATTTAGTATGGAAATATTCTAAATTTCCAGCTCCAGAGTCCAACTGAGCACAGACATACATGTTAAATTTGTGAAACAAAACAAATTACCATATTTGCGCATGGTCATGTATGCAACTTCCTTTCTTTTTATAGGAAATATGATTTCTTTTTATTTTCCTCCTAATCCCATTTTCTTTTAGAGTTCAATCAATTCAGGGAATTTCATACCATATCCCTATTGTGTGATCCAACAGTGGAATGTTCAGGAAACACTCAGCAAACTGTTCTACAGAAAATATACATTCTGTCTTTTTGTATAATTTTACCTAAATAATAAGAAGCAATTGTGCAAAGAATATATATTGTATAATTCCATTTATTTTAAGTTCAAGAACAGACAAAACTAACCTGTGGTGTTAAAAATCAGAGAGGCAGTTGCCTGTGTTAGGGAAGGTGGTATGTTTATGTGTGTGATTTTGGGGGGGACTGATTGGAAAGGGGTGTGAGGAAAGATTCTGGGGTTCAAGAAATTTTCAATGTCCTGATCTGGATATTATTTACCTGGATGTATGGATTTAATATGATTCATTGAGCTGTAACTTATATCTGTGCATTGCATTGAAAGTCTGCATCAATAAAGCACGGTTAAGAAACATACAGATGGACAAGAAACCTAACTCTTCCTATGAAATAATCTTGTCAAAGAAGAAAAATGAAAATCTAAATCTGACCCTAATTCATTTGTATGATCCAACTACCAATATGTAAATATTACGGAAGACAGATGAGCACATTAAACACCATTGTCAGACTAATACATAAAATAGGAATCTCGACAAGTAATGCCTCCGTTTCAGAAGGAATAAAAGTGATAACAGGATTGAAATAAACTTTAAAAACATATCAACTGATCACAATGTTGGCATTTTATTAGGGTCTTTATTTTGACAAATACTTAAAATATTACCAAGAAAGTATAATAAAATATTACAGATAAAATTATTTATAAAATGTTGTATCACATATGAGAAGATTCAAAACTAAACACTAACTAGACTACAAATTTTGATTATTAAGAAAGTGTGGTAGTTAGATTCAGTTGTCAACTTGGCCAGGTGAATGTGCCTAGTTCTGTTGCTGCGGACATGAGCCAATGGTACGTAAACCTCATCTGTTGCTGATTTACATCTGCAGTCGGCTAGGAGGTATGCCTGCTGCAATGAATGATGTTTGAATTCACTGGCTGGTGCTTAAATGAGAGAGCTCAATGTAGCACAGCCCAAGCAGCTCAGCATACCTCATCTCAGCACTGGCAGCTCAGCCCAGGCCTTTGGAGATGCAGAAAGGAATCACCCTGGGGAAAGTTGTTGGAACCCAGAGGCCTGGAGAGAAGGCCAGCAGAGATTACCCTGAGCCTTCCCACGTAAGAAAGAACCTCAGTTGAAAGTTAGCCGCCTTTCCTCTGAAGAACTAATGAAATCAATCCCCTTTTATTAAAAGCCAATCCATCTCTGGTGTGTTGCATTCTGGCAGCTAGCAAACTAGAATAGAAAGCATTCAAATTTTTTTTTTTTTTTTTAAAGCTGTGGTGTGGTTTTTTAAATAAATAGAAACCATATATCTTTTGGAGAAATACACTCAAATATTTACAGAATACATTTTAACATTTTTCCATAATAAAATGTAAATTAAAAAGCAATATATGTTTAGATCAAATGTTATTCCATAATAAGTAAGAAAAAGGGATAAAATAATTATTTAAAATATCTATTGCACTATGAATCAAACATCTCACTATGTAAGATCTGTTGGAATATTTTACTTGGGTGAATACAGAATCACTCATTTGCCCTCTCATTAACATGAATGGAGTTACTTGAAGTATAACAAGACACCATGCTACCTTTAGCATGACCTTACAAAATAAGTGAATGTTATTTTTTCCAGTATCAATAAATTCTTGAAATCTCCTTGACCTCCAAAAATATCAATCATATTACTAAACAGGAAAAAAAAATTTAAAGATATTGAAAGCATATGGTAATTTGCTCCTGCACTTCTTCAAGGAAGACAAGCCTAACTCCTCATCAAGCACAAAGCTGAGAGATTACCATAAAAATATATGACATCTATAAAAGTTAATAGCCATAACGCCCAAAGCTGGCAAATGTAAGTACAAAATAAAAATGAAAGCCTCTTCTCCAAGACTCCTATTTACTTCATGCTCCAAAAACAATTTCATGAGGAGCTTTGAGGTTTGTTCCAAATGTTTCACACTGTTTATTTTTGTAGGATTCTTTATTACTTCGGGGGAGCAGACTGACTTCAATTAGGAAAATTAATATGAATGTATACATATTCAGGTCTAGATAAATAAAATACACATACTCCGTTTTCCTTTAGAGCCAGTCATTAGTAGAGTCAGGCTACTTATTCTTTAGCAATTTATATCATGCTTACAAAAATTTATGAAAGTTAAATTTCCTCTTCCATGAAATCCATGTTTCATTTCAAGCAATAAAAGCAAGTATCTCTTCATGTTACCCTCCATATGAATACTGGCCTCTTATAAAAGTAACATGTGCTTTTTACCACAGAAAAAGATCAATCAAGGTGTAGTCTAGATTCCTGATTCTAAAAATAATGATCTTTACTTGCAAAGTAAAAATAAATTTCTTATTACACCTAAAAACAAGCAAATTAAGTGTGTGTGGGTTTGTAGGTAATGCTGGGCACATTACAGGTGCCAAGTTATGCTTAACAATATAACCACAATATCAAATATCTGGTTTAAGAATGAATGTAGAGGAGTTCATTTTTGTTTACATAAATTATAACCTGCAAGCCTTGAGATACAGTATTGTAATAAAACACAATCTCTCATTAGATATGAGGAGCTCAACTTTGTTGATTTTCACCAAATTTGACACATTTTTTGAAATCAAGCTATAGAATACAGTTAACCAATCAAAGCTGTTTTTATTAATATGGAAAATATATTAAAAGTCATCCCATGTCCCTTTCGTAATAATGAAAAATTGTCACCATATATAGTATCATATCTTTAGGGTACTTAGAAAGTCAAAATTAAATTTCATCCAAATTAAGGGTTTCGGGTATGTTCCTCGCCTCATACTAGACATTCCCCTTGTGTCCCGGATCCACCAAAGAATACTGAATGGAATAAACGTGGAATAGAAGAAAGCACACAATGTTAGGTTTCATGTGACAACTTCCCTGCTGTGATTTATAGACATCTCTCCTCCTCTATTTCTCTCTGTCTCTGTCATTCTTTTTTTTCCTCTAAATACATATATATATTTTGACTTTTAAAACAGAGCTAATAATACCACACTCAAATATAATAGCATTTATTAAAGTGCTTCATAAATAGAAAAGTACTATGTACAAGTTAATGTCTCTATTGGAGGAAAATACTTTTCATTCTCACCTTATTTATAAGAATCTTAGATTTAAGTGCCTCAAAGTATCTGACAGAAATCCTACTGTCTTTATTATATATAATGAGACTAGGCTTCAAATCTGATACATGATTTACCAGTAAAATCCTAAATCTTTTTATTCTCAAAATAATAGTTGTTTTGCTCCATACTTATACTATCCTTTATATTTTTCCCCACTGTCATTTGCTACCCTCCCCTCCAAATTTAATTACCTAAATATCAGAACTTTTTCAATCATATTCTGTAATTTAAACAGCTACCTTTTCTCTTTAGCATTTCTGGGGCTTTGGTCTCTGTGTACCTTCCTAGATACTAGATCTCAAGTGGTACATCACAGTTTGACCTATGGTTTAAAATTAATTTTTCATTTAATAAGATACCTGCATTTCACAGAGTTGCGATGTTCATTTTAAAAGATGTTGATAAATATGCTGAAAAAATGGATTTGGTAAAAAAAAAAAAAAAATCTTGGTAGCCCTGTTTAAAGTACCTGTTAGTCAAGTTTCCTTAAAACAAGAATTTTTAGGTCTTTTATAAGAGATTTTTGACTACCTCCTTTATTTTTTAAACACAGCATGTGACCTAGTGTTCTAATAGCACACTTTGGGGAATATTTTATTAAAGGGAAACATATTCTAGAAGTAGCTAATTATTTGAAGATTATTCAGATTTAATTCACTTAAATATATGTATTTGATATTCCACATGCCATTAGCAGATATTTGTACAAATGCCAATGTTTAAGTGTGTTTTATATGTTGTGTAAGCGGAGATGTTTGTTTAAGAAATTACAAGCTTTGGGAAGACCACAATTTTGCACATATCAAAACATAACAGCTATTAACAACCAGACACTTAAATAATAATTAATAAAAACTATTAATTGCCAGACACCTTTGCAGGTGCTTTATATATAATTTTATTTTATGACATCTCCATCTGATAATTGTTATCACACTCTATGAGATTATCTCCATTTTGTATAGACAAAAACAGGTTTAAAGATGTTAAATTGTTCATTCATGACTTCTCAGCTAACAAATGGCAGAGCAGGACTGAAGCTTGATCTCTGACTCTCTGGTGTCAAGCTTTTTCTTTGAAATATATGGTTTTGAGCTTTCTCGCTGGAATATTTCAATCCCCTATACAAAAGCATTCAAAGTGAAAAGTGAGAATACAAAATATTAAATCAATCTTATGAACCTGTGGTTGTTTTATACTAGCAAGAGCAAAACTCAAACATGTTTTCAGAAAAGTAAAACCGACCCTAATCTATATTTTAGACATGGTATTTTGGTTATGCAATGAAAATTAAAATAGATTCCATATTTAAGGCGTAGCACATAAAATCTCAGCAGAAAGTACCAATTATTGACACATTTGAAATTGAGTCTTAGAAAATTAAGAGGGAAGAGTTTCATCTCTGTCTTGTTTACAAATTGAAAATACAATCATGAAATACTGTTAGTGGAATCATAAAAAGTTAGCTGGATGAGGAAAGTGGAATAAATCATGTAAAGTTATTTAATATGACTGCATACTCTGCTTATGATGATCTGAAGCAAATCTAATGATAAATATATATTTGGAGATCAGAAAATTATTTTATAATAAATATTTCATTTATAAGAAAACTAAACAAATGGAATTAAAACTATAATATAATGACAAAGAACCGACAAAGTGTCACCAACTATAAAATCAAAACTACCCCTTATCACTTGTCCCTTTCTCCCCACAATTAGTTGCCCCTGGCAGGGCTGTGATACTGTTGATGTCACCTTGTTAACTATTGGCCATAGCCTGCATTTTTAGTTTTCCCCCGGACCCCTCTACTATTGAGTCTTTGTTCACTATCGAACCTTTGATATAGTTCATGCAAGAATTTATTTATAATTGTATATTTAATCAGTGCAATACCTGGCACTGTATATCACCATTCAAGCATAGTCAACTTCAATATGGCAGTGTTGCTTATAACTTATAACTGATTAGTTAGCATCACTTCTATCTGTCCTCTTGCATCACTGGGTGGCCTTATCCCCAATCTCCAGCTTTTGTGTACCTCTAGATTGGCTACATTCTACAGTGTAACCTCTGAGATTACCTTTTCCATGCTCACAATAGTGAAATTATACAGTATCTGCCCTTTTGTGTCTTGATTTATTCACTCAGTATTATGTCTTCAAGCTTCACCCACATTCTCATATGCTTCAGGATCTCATTTCCTCTTACTGCTGCCTAAAATTCCATCGTATGTATATGCCACATTTTGTTAATCCACTGGTCTTTTGATGGACACTTGAACTGCCTCCATCTCTGGCAATTGTCAATAGAGCTGCTATGAACATTTGTGTGCAAAAGTCTGTTTGTGCCACTACCTTGAGCTCTGCTGAGTATAACCAAGTATTTGTATTGCCGGGTCATAGGGCAACTCAACATTTACTTTTCTGAGGAATCGCCAGACTGTCTCCCACAGCAGCCACACCATTTTACATTCACTCCAACAGTGAATAAATGTTCCAGTTTCTCCACATCCTCTCCAACATCTGCAGTTTTCTGTTTGTTTAATAATAGCCATTCTTATAGATATGGGGTGATATCTCAGTGTCATTATGGACCAATGAAAATTATCTAAAATTGAGAGCGCTGCTGATTGTACAACCAAGGAGGATACTGGAAGTCATGGTTTATGTTGGACATTATTCATGATGCCAACAGATGTAGGGAGCCAAAGGGTACAATGACTGAGAAGCAGAATGGCAAACTGTGATATATTTATATGCTGGAATATAGTGTAGCTACAAAAAGAAAGGATGTTGAGAAGCATGCAATGAACTGAATAAATCTTGAGGACTATGTGGTGTGCAAATTAAACCATAAACAAAAGAACGAATATTGTGAGGTCTCTTTCAGAAAATACTTATAACAAAATTGGAGCCTAAATTGTAAGGTCTTATAGCGGTCACACTTATTCTGAAATTCTAAGTGTATTTCTAGATTCTGAGACACTGAGCTATATGTGTATCAACTGGTAGTTCCCTGGAATTTTGAGTAGCTCGGTGACACCTCAGACCCAGAAATGGAGTGCTGCAGTACTGAAAATTAGTATAGCTATATACAATAACAGTTAAACCAAAGAAGAGCTCGGGCCTCAATTAGAGGAAAAACAAGCACATCTGGCTGGGTCTAAGGTAAAACAGAACACAAGGTAAAAGATGATAGTGTAGGTACTCCAGACCTTCACCTACTATATGAGAGCAAAGGCAGAGATGTTTGTTATGTAGAATCTAAATTTTCTGTCCCACATAATAGAAATGTCTGGATAGCTCATGTAAACAACCCAAACTCCTGTAGTCTGGAATGAGAACAAGACTTTGTAATTCTGTATAGCTTAATGCAATACCAGGATATATCTCAGACTAGGGTGTGCTAATAAAAAAGTATTAGTAGAGAGCTCCCTTCAGGTCTGAAGGAAAAATCTATATACATATGTAGATAGAACTATTAAACTTTCCCATATGGGAATCCTTCTCAATCATTGGGGACTCCCAAGAAAATAGGCTAACCCCTTGATTTTGAGGCTTGCCCTTATGAAACTTATTTCTGTAGGAGAGAAGCTAAGACTACCTAATAGGAGACCTAAGAGATGTTTCTAGGAAACCTTTTTTTTTTTCTTTTTTTTGCTCAGATGTGGCCTCTTTCTGTCTAAGCACAACTCTACAAGGAAAATCATAACCCTCCCCACTACATGGGAAATGACATTCAGAGGTAAAAAAGTCTCCCTGATAATGTAGGGCAGGACTCCCAGGGTTGAGTCTGGCCTTGGTACCATGGGATCGACAATGGCTTCCTGACCAAAAGGGTGAAAAGAAGTATAGTAAAATAAGGTGTCAGTGGCTAAGAGAGATCAAATAGTGTCAAGAGGCTCTTCCGGAGGCTGCTCTTATGCAAGCTTCAGTTAGATGGTGCAAATTGCCATGGTTTGCTAAACCCCAACCAGCATCACTCCTGTTGACTTTTAAGACCTTCCAGAGCTTGACGTAAGATTCTATAAATGCTTCGTGTACTAAATTTGCTTTCCTGGAGCCTATAATCCCCACAGGGTTCCTAGGTCCGATAAGTCCTGAAATCCAGAAGGACCAGCCTCTACAAGATTATCAATTACTTACATCCCCCTACCCTATAGTGTCAACATCTTTTCTCAAGATGAAACAGTCAGAATGGGCTTTGCCCAAAGATCCCTATCGATTGGGAGGAGGATCAAAGGAGAAAGAGGAGTTATAACAGAGAAAATAAGATTTAACAAATAAGTATGGCTGGTGAATCACTATATCGCTATTTCTTCTAGCCTCCAGTGTTTTTGAGCAGCTAGAAGGAAAAATCAGAGATAGTGGAAGAGTAGCCTATGACAAATTCTGGGATCTATTCTGTAACTCCTTGTTGAAGTGTGCTTTGAAATTATGGTTTATTTTTCTGTCTTTGCTTTTTTATATGTTATATTTTACAATAAAAAGTGTCATATAACATTGAGAATCTACTATTTATCCAGGATGTCAAATGTTTCAAATACAAATATTACATGTCCTTCCATCTAAAAATATGGCTTAAGAATTACAAATATCCCTTTCAAATAAATACCAAATTCTATTATATAGTAAATCTTGTCATTTATTTTATAGGAAGCCTCAACTATTTATTACTGTATTATAGATTCAAGCAATTTTTATTCTCCTTTAGTCTTATTTCCCTATTTATGAACACTGTGCAATTATTTTGCTAAGTGCTCTTGAATTTAATTAACAGTTATAAGATCTTGAGATTCAGTGAGGAATCAGTTAAAAATTTCAAAAAAGTTGAAAAAATAACATAACTACTGATAATTCTTTTATTCTTTACAGATACTAGTATCAGTCTCCTTTTATAGATAAGGGAACTGAGGTGCTACTGGTAATAGTAACTCCAAAGTCAAATGGCAAGTATGAAGTAAAGGAGGCAATTACATCTGGCTCCCTAGTTACAGAAGCTGTTCTTTGATTCCTCTACATTATGATCACATAGCAAATACCAAAATGTGAGCAACAAAAGAACGTGTCTCAGGCTTTAAATTTTTAAGTTGTACTTTAAAAAAGTTACCTATCTATTCTGAAAATTTCCAATATAATGAAAGTAAATATGAAATCTGTCAAACCACAACAAATCTAAAACTATGACACTAGACATTAAGATATTATGTGAGTCGGGCGGCTGCCGTGGCTCAGCAGGCAGAGCTCCGACCTGCCGTGCTGGAGGTCTGGAGTTCGATCCCTGGTGCCTCCTGCCCATATGCAAATTAAAAAAAAAAAAAAGATATTATGTGAGCAACACATGTCAAGAGACCATAATAAAAAATAACACTTTGGGGAATTTTGAAATAAAGTCTTTTAAAATAATCTTCAAATACAGAGCAGCATTGTCCTTTGTGAATTTCCTAAATGAAGAATTTGTCAGCATATGTTTCTAATTCACTATTTTCTGAATCACTCTAGCTGGAGTTAGTGTGATGATGTCAGCACGATGATGTCAGCACTATGATAAAAAGCATGAGCTTTTGGAAACTTGGAAACAATTGTAAAATGCATTAGGAAGGAAAGATTCCGAGCCATCACCATTGAAAAATTCCTTCTACTAGTGACGGAATAAAAGTTGGTGTCTCAGTTGGAAGCTTGTGATCACAGTCAACTGCCAGGCCTGACTCCTCTCCAAGGAAGAAGGAAATAAGCTAAATAAGTTTAAAAGACTATTGGAATTTAGTGCACTTGATGACTCTACCTTGTTTTTCCTTAGTCAGAAAATTACTCTGCTTGGATTTTCATTTATCATAAGATGGCAGACTACATATTCAGACTGATTCTACTACTGAGGAAAATTAAATATTGGATAAAATATGTATTCCTTAAATACTGAGTATATAAATGAGTTGACAAGAAAGTCAGCAACACCACGACGGAAGATGGGAATCCCCAGAGGCACGTGAAGTCATGAACTTGGCCATTACCTTGCAGACATTTTCTGAACGAGGGAACTTGAGCATTGGTCCTTGGGTCTCTTAATCCTGTGATGCCAGAATACACCTCATTGTAAGGATGAGCTGGAAACATTTTTACCACCCTTCCTTCTCTAATACTGACCCCACGCAGAAGAAAAAAACAGTCTTTCCTAGATATTCAAAGCCACAAGCCAGAACTCACATTATTACATTATCTTAGATTCTTCACTCTCTGGATCCAAAAAAAAAAAAAAAAAAAAAAAAAAAAAAAA
>PVIY010011919.1:0-15474 GCA_004026745.1 Myrmecophaga tridactyla | reverse complement strand
CAAAGTAAGCAATTAATTTAAACGTCTAGATGTCTTAGAATAGCAAAGTTTCCAGATCTTTGGCAAATATTGCAAAAGAAACAAACAAAAAATCAAGAAAACACACAAAAAAACCAGAGCATCTCTGTAGAAATTGATCATTGATCTTCATATCAGGAATCAAAGAATTTCCATAGGTAATATTTTAAGAAAATTGAGCAGCCAAGCTTAAAAATAAAGTCACTGAACATATATAGAAATAAAGAACCATGAGTGAAACCCAGATTAAATATAAAATAGTAGGAATGAATTGCGAAGCTCAGAAACTAATTCTATGAGAAATAAAACAGAAAACATACTAGTATTTTAAGAAAAAAGCAGCTTGATAAAATGATTAAAGAAAAAGATTAAAGTGTCAAGCAGAACTACTGAAAATTTAAAATTCAACATTTGAAATTAAAAACTCAATGGGAGGATTTAACAGCAAATCACATACAGTTAGCGAATTCATTTACTAAAAGATAGTATGCTAAAAGAAAAAGAGATGGGAAATAAAAACAGACATTCAACAACATGTCTGGTCAAATGAGTTTGTCAAAATCATTTATCTAAACAGAGTTCCTAGAAGTAAAATAGATAAAAAAAATGGGCAAAGTGGGATTTGAAGAAATTTCTAGAAATGGTTAAAATATATCAAACCACAGATTCAAGAAGTCCAATGGAATTAATCCTCTTTAGATTAGAAATTCACATTCATTTATATCCATACATAGACTCACAGGGAATAAGAAATTGAAATATTAGGACATTTAGAAAATCCAATGAGGCGTAAAATATCTCCACAAAGTTTGCAGGTAAATCATAAGTTATGTGGTCACTCATAACTACATGAGTAAATTCACAAACACAATTCCAAAAATCTAGTGAAAACACGGTTAACTGACTAAATGATCAAGAACTGTATTTTATTATAATCAAAAATAGATGTTTGTTTTTTGAGCTAATAAGCCATAGCTTTACTGAACTCATTCCATGTATTGCTTGTAACTTCCTTCCATCATGCATTTTGTTTTTGAACTTATTTACACAGTCACAGCATGATTATTGATGGAAATGTAATTTTAAAACCTACTCAAAAAAGTAGGTGTAAAATAAACTAACTCTCCGTTGAGTTTTTATTTTAGATATTTACCTATTCTTTCTTAGTAAATTCAAACATTTTAAAAAACAGTTATTTTAAAAGTTATTTATTTTATATAAGAAAAATATAAGAAAAAGTCAAGTGATGTTTTCTTATTTATGTAAAATTAAATATTTCCAAATGTAAATTTAACTGAAACCCAAATAAATATGATTTAATTTTCATGAGAACTGAAAATTATAAATTGATTTATGATGTTATTTTTCAGAAAATGTACTTCACCACTGAGAACTTATGAAAAGTTTCGGCACTCAAATATCTATTCCAGATTTCCCTTACTCTAAAAAAAATGGGCAAAAAAAAAATCCAAGAACTGATTAAAAAAAAAGCAGATGGGAAAAAAGTGAAAAGTTAGGCACAGTCAGGTAATATTCAGGCACTGCTTGTTCAATTGTGATGTGTGAAGTCAAATTTGCACCTGTCGAGAGATCTGTCCCAGTTGGCAGTGGATGCTGGAAGCTGAGCTTACACACTTTACACAGCTGCATTATCAACCAATAATGCAACCTTTGACATGTCACCATTTCACAGTATGCCGAAGCCTGACGAAGTAGAAAACCACTAAAATGTTCAACTGAATAATTTACAAGATTCAAAGGCCAAGATCCTTCTCTTTCCCACACTTTCCCATCAGCACCACTGAACTTGTGAAATATATCATTTCAATGAGAAGAGGTTGGAGGGCACAGGCGTTTTTAGTGTAAAAATCCTGGAGCTGTGTGTGTGTCTTTTATTTTTTTGTACCCTGAGTCCATGTGACAATAAATAACATGATTGGGTAATAATCTATTTGGTATGAATGAAATATATGAGGATTTTTTTCTCTCATTTGTTCTAAACATTGCCTAATTTTAAACTTGATAACAAACATTTTAGTGGCAGTTACATTATTTTGCAGAGAAGCCAAAAAGCTTTCTATACTATGTCACCCTGGGACAGAGGGATAAACAGAGAACTCCTTAGAGTGTTGCCTTGGAATCCTGCCATGGGGCGATGGCAGCTGGTGATTAATAATCCTCAGTGAAATGGTAATTCAAGCAGGATTAGGCAGCTCACAGATTCTATAGTTCTAATAGTCAAATTTGGTGTAAACTAATTTTAAATAGCCATTTAAATACGTAATTTTATATGATAAAAGAGTTGTGCACGGCACATAGCATTGTCCACTGCACAATTAATCAGACATCAATTTTCAGTATCATGTTCCAATCATTAATTCATTCTTATCAACTCATTTTTTTTTCAGAAAACAGAAGGTTTCTTTAAATACGTAATGCCCAACAAGTTCTTATGTAACTGTAATATTGGTACAAACTGATACTCACATGACAGAACCAGATGGAATACATTAGAAGTATTGCTTATAAAGAAAATAATAGTCTATAGATTAATTAACAGCAACTTGACATAGCTGAAATCAATGAGATACTGAAGAAGATCTTTTCAGTGAAATATGTATTTTACAAATGTTAATTTTGTTGCAGGTTTTAAAATGTCCTGCAGTAAAATTTAATTAAAACATATTATTTCTTTAAGGATTTCTCTATGTAAGAATGTTTTACATTTTCTCATGGTATTTTTTTTTTTACTAAGGTAAATAGTAAACTCACACAAGAGTTTTTCTTGTACAAACTTTTCTAAAATATCCCCTAGTACAATTAAAATATTAAAACAAAACAAAAGCCACTAACCCCAAACCCTTAAGCAAACAATGGAAAAGCCTGTAAAGAACAAGCTCATGGGAAATACCATGGAAAAATGCTTCTATCCTTAAGCCTAAGTAAGCAATGATAAAGGGAAAAACTCTCAATGGTAAAGATATAACACAAGTATGTCCAAGTCACAATTTTCCAGTGTTTGAAGGCAACTGAAGACATATCTTTAAACTCAAGGGTACACAGAAACAAACCGCACTGCTTTGTTTTTAGCCATCGTAATCAGGAAACAAAGGGCAGCAGTCAACCTCAAAGTGTTGCTTACCCAAATGTCCTGCTTGCTTTCATGCAATAAATACCAAGTGTGTTTGTGCCATCATCCTTTTTAATGTCTAGAAACTTTGGCTCAGATATCAGCTAACATAGTAGTTCAAAACAATTAAGCATTCTCACCCAGATTCCTATTTCTGCACATCACAAAATCAACACGCACTTGACATTCCTGGCAGTTCTTGGCACTGCGACTGTAGGTCAGAACTGAGAAGCTCTGGCAATGCCATAGAGGGAAAGATTCTTTACTGTAGCTGCCAATAATTCTGTCTGACCCAGTGAATCTCCCTGTCTCTCTCTCTCCATCTCTGTCTATTTATCATTCACCCCCTTACCCTTCCTTCCTACTCCTATCCTCAGCAAAGAACACAGAGAAATTAAAATTCAATTTTAGCCATTGTTTATACAGAAATTCAAAATCAGTGACATACCATTGTGGTCTGGAAGGTTTGAAAAAAGGAAGTACGAAATATTTTGGTTATTTTTTTGTTTTGTATAGTTTTAACTTTTCTCTGAAACATTTTCCCTGCCACCTAGGTTCCTACATGTCATTACAAATGCTTGAATATATTTACCTTAAGCATCGCTTTGACTACCTAGATTTTGTGTGTCCAAATTTTAACAAAAATTGATATTTCCCCCACAAAATTATTTAGAATGTTAATCAGCATTGATAATTTGTCTGTGAGTATTTCTATGTCTTCCTGAAAAGTGCATTTCAACATCTTCATATCTTTGCAGCATCATAAGGCAATGCCTTGGTTGTACTTGAATGAAATGCAAGGTTTTCAAGTATGAAAGATCGCGTGTGCCAATCACCTGGAGTGTTAAGCAAATGCAGTACTTGTGGCAGATATGTCTTTGGGAATTTTAAGAGTGCCCTAGGAGCAATAAAGCTACAGTGTTCAGCTCTGCCACGATTCTGTTTTATCGCTCACCTTGGAAAACATTAAACATGCAAATTAAAAAATTTGTAGTGAATGAATAAAACATAAGATTCCTTTGTCCTTTTATAATACTGTAGACGCTGTTAAAGCAGACAGGCAGGAGGTAAACCTGTGCTTATCTATTTCAGTTCACCAGGTTTCATCTTCTATGAAACTGATCATCTTTATGTTGAATTCATGCAATGACAATGTCAGCATTCCCAGCATTAGAGAAAGGAGTTAGTAGAATGCAACTGACTTGGCAAAATATTTGGACAATCTTTATATATTCAGTGTGGCTTTAGCTAGGTTTAGGATAAAGTAGTAGATTTATTTAGCTTTTTGATAAATACAATTATTATGCCCTTTTCTAAAAAAGATATTCTATGGAGCTTTTGATCGTTTCAAAATTAAAGACATTAAGACACACTCCACACCCCAAATGCTTTTTGGATCTCTCCCAAAACACCAAACATTTGCAGATGCCACACGTTTTACCACTGATAACTGAACGCTTTTTCAGGGGCACAGCATTTAATCTGACGTTCTCTCTCCCACACCATAAATAATGCTTAGCTCAAAAATGATACAAAACAGAGGAGAGACAGGAGGTACAAACATAAAAACCACACGGTAGGATTTAGGAATTCATCACATCTAGCTTAACATAAAATTTGCTGATAATGAAAATGTGTCCTTTCCCATTTCGTTGTTGCTGTCGCTACTGTTGTTTGTTTTGGTTTTGTTCTTATGGATTCCTAGAAGTTCCAAATGCAACACTTACCCTTTCAGAAACTGTCCAATTTTAAATTTTCGGCTGTGTTTTCATAAAGCTACTGTAGGCAAACTAAGCAGTTTATTTCTCTCAACAATTCAGGCACCCTTCTTAGTTATTACTTTTATTACCTGTTGTATCTCTACCACACATGGTTCCACTTTCAGGTAGACATCAGAGGATGAATTTAGAAGAGCTGTGAAACCATCTTGCATTGCCAAAAAGGAGTACGACTGTGAAATTCACCAAATTTATTACCCAAATCTAGCCAGTAGGTTTATCAATCATTTTCAATGTATAAGTTACAGTTGTAGGTTCTGAATTCCTTAGGGAAGGAAAGGTTAGGGAAAAAGACAAAATACAAAGTGAGAACCTTGTTGAATGGAAAAATAAATAAGCAAACTGATCAATTCTTTAAGAATTATTTCCTTCAAAGAGTAAATTTCAGGAAAGAATTCTCTTTTTTGCATTTAGATCACAGTCTAAATCCAGTAAGAACTAATTGATCTAGAAAGCAGGTTTGAAAGAAATTTTTAACAGCATATTTAGATTTAAAAGTGCAAAATTTGCAACTTGAATGACCTTTCCAATAGTGAATACATGGAAAGTGTCTAATATTCTGAACATGAGGGAAGTAATCTTAAGACAGAACAAAACATTCATTATTTCTAATGATTATTAGACCTTGGAACTCTTCCTTCCTTTAAATGTCAAAACATTTATTTGTGGATGATTGGAGTAACACAAAGTGTTTTCTAAAGCAGAAAAACACTGAACACAAAAATCAAGCATATCCAATATCTTTGAAAAGCAACTAAAACATTCCTCCAAGAAAGTGTTCTTTTCTCACCATTCTCTCGGGCAACTAAATGAAATACACATAAACCAATTTCAAGTACCAGATTTTTGGATTTGATATTAGATTTGACAAGGTCTTAAAAATTTATTCACTATTTATCTTACCATGCAGAGCTGAAGATGAGTAAACAAATACAAAGTAAAGTCACTTAACATTCTTTTTTTTTTTTTCAAACAAAGCTCAAATTAAATAAAAACTCTACTTGGCACAAAATTTTATAGCACATAAATATAAATGATACTTTGTCTTACAATCACAGAACGTCTAATCAGAAATATAATTCAAATCAACTTGTAAAACTCTATTCCTCACTTACAGGCGTCATAACTCAGGTCTTACAAAATATCTTATACAAGTTCTAACTGATGACAGAGTAATTCTAGAATTCAGTCAATCAACACTAAGGCTCCAGGCTTTTTATGCATTATATCTCATTCTACATTAAGTTTTAATCACCAGTCATCTCAGTTTTTGAGTTGACTTTCTACTCTTTCTTCTGGAGCAGCACTAACAATGGTATATGTCCGGAATATCATTTTGCCATCTGAAGCATGATTCTCATTCTCTTTATTTTAACTTCTAGAGCCTTTATCCAGATGTGCAAAATATTTGGACTTTAAAGAACATTAGAGAAATCATTGCTTCAGAGAAACAGTGACAGGGAGGGAAAAGAAAATATAGAGATACTTCTTGCCTTTTCTCATTATTATTTACTAGATAAAAGTGAGTATTCCCTTCCTGGAATATGGTATCCCCTTTAGAGATGAACTTTGTTGTTTACTCCTGGTCACAACTGAAAATCATGACCACCTTAATTTCCCATATGAATGCTGTCTCCAGTTTAGTAAACGTAATATATTAAATGTGAACTTACTACTTTTTCCAATCTTCTTCCCACCCCACTCTGTTATCAATGTCTAATTCCATCATAATAAAATACCTTACTAGAAGAAGTAATTAATGTTACAAATAACTATTTTTATCAATATTTATATGACATATTATAAAACCTGGCCACAAAGAGATGAGTAGGCTACAAACCATGCTCTAAAGAAGTTTAAGATTTAGTGGGTAGGAGCTAAGGGAATTACTGCTGACAATGCAGGGAAATGGTCCAGTATTAAACATAGGATGCTATGAAATCTTAAAGAGAGGAATCCAGAGGACAACAAGAAAGTTGTGGTATGTAGAAAAGTCTTCCTAAAGAAAACGGTACTTGAGCAATTATTAGAAAGCAATGTTTCAGTGTAGCAGAAAAGAGCGGGAAATCAGTCTTGCACAGGGAAATACAAGTTTGCTTAAAAAATTTTAATTTCTAAGATGATGAGTATAGGAACTCTAAGTAATTCATTGTATGTGCAACACATAATGCATACATTGGTGTGATGAAACATAAGAATGGGAACCGAATATCAAACCAAGCTGATGGAAACCATCAAGATGCCCCCTTTTTAAAATCTCTGTTCACTAAAAAATGTCAACAGAGCAGAAGACAGCTAAATACTGCTCCACTGTGATCTCTATCTGTAAAAGGACAGATGTTTAGACCCAAGACTTCGAGTTATGAACTCGGACAATCTATGAGTTTGGAAATGTTTTGCAGCTCCAATGAAATACCATTTTATCATAGTGCCACAATAATCTCAGCTCAGGAACGATTCTAACACTGCTTGCCAAACGCATTCCCATAAGCATTACATACAAACTTAGGAAATGCTGACGTGAAGAATGCTGTAATTACTTTCATTGTACTAGTGTGAATAAATAACTACACTCCTATTTATCAGAAATGTTTTTCCAAATAAAAAGGAAAAAATAGAAAATGCATTTTTAAGAATATTCCATTCCGTTATTTTAGAGACCTAATTCTCACTTAAAAATTTTCATAAATTTATAATCTTTATACATATCTAGAACACATTTCTCCAAGTACATACTACTAAGCTTATGTCTTTTTCTATTCATCAGCTTCTTTATATGTCATTATAAATCTGTAACAGGTTTTCTGGCTATCTGAAGAGCAGAAATCGTGTCTGACTCAAGTGGCATGTTATAACCAGTTCCATTTTCTACCTCTCTCTCCTTCACTTCGACATCTTTCTGCAAATCCCAGTGCTTAATTGAATACCTAAGGGTGTTACATGTGAAACATTTTGAAGTAGTTCAATAGGGATGATTTACAGCAATATATGAAAAAGCAGATGTACTGAGAAAGTCTGAAATGATCTTATGTGATACACATGTTAAGATGAAGCACCCAACACCACAGTAACATCTATTAGCATTCCAGAAGATAAGGTCTTATCATGATCCTCAGACTCTAATGCCTATAAATTTTATATATCTGAAAATATAGAACAAATCTTTTCCTTAACATGCCTAAGAGAATAAAGTAATTTTCATTTGGTTGATAAAGTACACTTTAAAAACAGCAAACATGGGTGGGCCAAGGTGGGTCAGCAGGCAGAGTTCTCGCCTGCCAAACTGGAAACCTGGGTTCAAATCCCATGTAAAAAAAAAAAAAAACCCAAAAACCCAGCAAACATTTTTCTACTGTTTTATTTTCACATGGATCATACAAGGATTTTTCGATTGTCTGCTCTATCTATATGATAAAATGTTATAATAATGGTATGCTATTGACACCTTTTCTTAATCCCTACATTCAGTGAAATCACACAGTTATCTTGGGATTTGGGAAATACCACAAATGAGAGCTAATCTATTCTTTGTTGTTTGGCTAGGTTTAAGAAAGTGATGGAGAAAATAATAATGCAGACTAAATTTAGCAAAGTGTTAATAATAGGGAAAATTCAGGGTGAAATTATATGCAAACTTTTTAATTTCTGCATGATTTTGCTGTAGACCAGTAAAAAGCATGCCATGTCTACTGCTGAAGCTAAAAGATGTTTCAATTTAATAAGTATTGTTATATGGATGAGAAATAGTTTAACAATAGATTACATATAAGAATAAATGACAATTTTATGCATGAAGAATTAGATTGGGGTGCAATATCATTTACCAAATTATGGTTAGCTATGGATACAAGAGTCTGACAAAAATCAATGCAACTTTCTGAGAGAATTAACTGGTTTCATAGAACATGCAATAAAAATAAATAATATTGTTATTATTTGCAAATTGTATTCTACCCATCCTTTATCATCAAAATTTATAATAAATGCCTACACATCCATACACATTTCCACATGTGCCTCAGAAATTTGATTTTTAAATATGTATCAGTACACTACTGGACTTCAGGCACAAGCAGGTAAAAACAGAGAGGATTTAAGTTAAAAACAGAGGGATTTTACTTTTACGCTGTCTTTCAAATGTGGTCTCTCACTAAGCCAAACTCTGACCTCCTCCCTACATAGGGCATGACCCCCAGGCGTGTTAAGTCACCCTGACAACGTGGGACGTGACTCCCAGGGATGAGCCTGGCTCTGTCCTCATGGGATTAGTTGACCAAAAGTGGGAAAAGAAAAGAAAGTTTCACAGGGTAAGACATTTCAAATTGAGTTGAGAGGTCATTCTGGAAGTTACTCTTATGAAAATTTCAGCCAGATATTATCAACTGCCACAGTACGGCAAACCCCAAGCAACAGTGTTCCTGGAAACTCTGAGCTCTATAAAAGTTTTACTTATTTAAATTTGTTTTTCAGAGACCTAAAGCCTCTGGATCATTCCAATGCCAGATAAGCTCTAAAACCCAGAAGTACCAGTCTCTCCAAGAACTTCCCCAAATCCCTCTCCCCAATAATGCTAATGCCCCTTTACAGCACAAAGAAATTCGAAGAATTGTCTCCTAGATATTCCTCAAAATTAAGAGAAAATTACCAAATGAGAGGGAGGAGTTACAACCAAGAAATTAATAGTTAAGGGATAATCATAGTTGCTGAATCATTATATAGATGTCTTTTTTATTTCTATATCATAGAAAAAGTTAATACCCGAAATTACTGAATCTAGACTAGTCTCAACCTTGTTTATACTATTGTAATGGTTATTCTAGCCTAGTCTCAGCTCTGTGTATACATAGTATTATAATGGTGACAACTCCATCTCCCTTTTGAACCCATAAAGACCTTGATCCTCTTAAATCTGGGGAAACAGATTTGGGGGCCACTAAGTCATCTGATCTCCTGCTTTGCACCTAGCAATAATCTCTTTCTCCCTTTGGGGGAATAAAAAAGTCTACTTTAAATTGGACTTGTACTTCCTTCATTCTCCATGTTCCCAGAAAGCCAAAATGTTACCTCTTAAAATCTTTCCCATTCTGTTTAATAGCCATATATCTGTTTTTATCAATAATTTTAACTCACCTTATTTATTTTAAGCATATTAACCACATTTAATTTACATTCTATTTTTTTTTTTTTGTCTACTGTATCTTGCCATGGTCCCTTGCTTTCTTGTGTCTTATGACTGGATTATCTGATTTTGCTTATATTGCTTGATCTCTTCTCTATGGGAATCATGAGAAGCCTAAGTTGAAGATTTAGCATCACAGAAAGATTGTGCATTTGCTTTTATCAAATACTTGGAAATACTACTAAAGCTGAGTCCACTTTCAATTTAATATTAGTTTACCTAGTTTAGACCATCCAAGCAGCACGAACTGAGGCTCCCCCTCCACATGAGAGCCTATCTGTGGCCTTGAATTCTCCGAGGAGATTTTTTTGTACCCACCATCCCAAGTCAATTCTGAGACAGATTCCCTTTTTTTCTTTATACTCCATGGTCTTTTTTTCCCCTAATTTACACTTAAGAGTACAGCCTTATGATCATCTAAACTTACATAACCTCAAAACAGACCCTAAATCTCCATGTACCCAAACCTTTGTTTCTCATACCCATACAAAAGGAACACTAAAAGCAAATCTCTCAGCCTTTCAGGATTTGATATCGATACCTCCAGCCCCCCTGGCATCTTCCCGATTGGTCACATGGCTTAGAACCTGGACTTAACTGAATCCCTTATTTTCTTGAAAACTCATATATGCAGTAAAAAGATGACTTCACAACTTATATGTTTTTAGGCATTTTGTAGGAAGAAAACTTACAACATCTAGACTCTCATGTTGTCAGAAATCAGATTTAAGTCTAATTTTGCAAAATAGATTTTTAAAACGTAAATGAAAACTAAAATGTAAATGAAACGGAAGATTAAAATAAAACATTTCCTTGAAGTATACAGGCAATAATTCTTACCACGAGGCCTGCCACTCACTCATTTTATTCTAATTTTTTTTTTATTTTCCCATATCCTCCAACAAACATAAATTTCATTGAAAAAGGAAAAAAAATGTGATTTAAAAATAGCACAGGATAATATACAGTGTACCCTGCCTGACATTTTTTAAAATGTGTTACATTTATTAAACCACTTAATCCTCACAACAGTCATTTGAGGTAGGTAATATTTATTATTCCCATTTCACAGATTAGGAATCTAGGACTGAAAAGTTTTGTTAAGTTCATAAAGTTTAGCAAGTGATGGAGCTGGGTTATTTTTTAAACACATGTGTTTTAAGCACAAGTGTTCTTACAGCCTGTGCCTTAAGCATTGTTTGTGGGTCTCTCTTATTGTGAACTGAACCATGGTTTCCTAGATTCCTTAAACATCCCCTCCCTTACTGTTTTGAAAACAAAAGGTATTTGGATATTTTAATCTTTTGTTCTTCTTATGGTGAAGATATAGAAATGAATCACAATTACCGTGTCTCAAAACACTAAAATTAACTGAGAGAAAATGAAAAGTTTAAATGAAAGGTTTCTCCATATGATTTTCTGATAGCTGACCTAGACCTCAAAAAAATTCATAAAAATATTTTGTAAAAAAATTAAATATGAGTCATCATTAAGAAACACCTGGTTGCCATTGGTTGCTCAACAAAAGAAACAACATATGAACCAAAATAACCCTTAGCTAGTGACCATATTGAAATATCATACTGCTCTTTTATTTGACCAAAGCAACATGGATCGATAGCTGTTAATCCTGTTAATTAAAATTAGATAACAAAGCTATGGAAGATCAAGTCACAGCATATTATTATGACTGGGGCTCTGGAGCCAGACTTACCAAGTTCAGATATTTTCTTATACTTAATAATTCATGAATTTAGCTATTTGAATCCAGGTGTATATGCCTAATGTTTCCTATGTAAAATATGAATAATTATAATACTAATTCATACAACTGTTAGGATTAAGTGAGTTAATGTGCATGAAGGCTAAGGAATAGAACATGGTATATCAAAAGCCCTTAATATTAGTTATTTATATTTTTATGATGATTATATTGATGATGATAATGCTACTATAGAGAAGAAAAATATCTAAAATATGCTCTGCAGTTTATAACAGCACATTCAATGATGCTTAACACAGTAAAGAAGTAACAGGTTTATTAGATACGTTTGTGTCCATGTGTGTACCTGTGTGTACAGAAGAAGAAACTGTAAACTGATTCAGTTTCAGAACATTAAGTCATTTTAAAAGCGATATGGCCTGAAAAAGCTCATATACTGGGGTGAATATTAATTTGCTTCTCCACCAATGCTAAGCAGCTCTAGGAAAGATTTTAAAGTTCTGAAACTTAGCTCTGTTACTACAAGAGGAAAAACACACTCAAAACTTACTGTTGCCTTATTGTCATTTGAGCCTGGGAAGTCAGATTTATGATGATGGATAATGATTTTTCATAACTACTGGCTATGGGATATTATGTGCCATTTGCTTTGTATACAGTATTTCTAATTTTTAGTAAAAAGTATATTCAACACTGAAATTAAAATGGACATGATTGTTATTATTATTATGTCATTTTATGAGGAAATTTGAGGATAATTAACATCCGCAGAGTCAGGACTATGCTAAGATTTGCTCCTACTGTGCCTGAACAGGCCTCAGCCTTAAAACGGAGCTTATGCCTCTGTAGAAGCGAAGAGATTTTCATACAGAAACCATAATATTATTATTAGTTTAATTTATTAAAGTGAGGCTTTGTAATAGGCATATTACATGTCTTAAAATAACTTGTTTTCCAAATGTTAGCCACTAATTTAAGTCATATGAGCAGCTCTATTTTAAAAATATGATGTTGAAATTGAGCATACAGAGAAATTCTGAGGACTTTATGTATAAACAAATCGAAAAAAATGAGATAAAATAAGTGCAAAAATTAGATTATGTAACTCTGATTAAACCTTTATTAAGTGTGCATTCTCCCATTTGATGTTTTGAGCAACTTTATCAAGCAATTGATAAAAATTATAATCTTCAAGTTTACAGTATAAAATTTCAGTTATGTTCATAGATAGAGTTCTTTGAATAATGCATTGATGGAAAAATTGAGTTCCGCCTCAGTGATGCCACCTTTCCTATAAACAGCAGGAATACGACCACGTGGGTGTCAGAGGCGGCACAGCATTTGTGCGGTGATTGCTCCAGGATAAACACAGCACAGGGGAAAATCCTGCTTACATAAACAGAATCAAGCTCCTTTTCAGGTTCTTTTGGTAGGAACACAGGCCACCACCATCATCATAGGCTTTGCGCCTGGAATAAAATTTCCTCAGGACAGAGGTGATTACAGATGGAGATCTTAATATTTCTCACATAGTTTGCATATAGTCTGTTTAAGTTAATAATTTACATAAACAGTATAGCTATATTTCACGTAAATTAGAGGAATCCCTCCTATTACCCAGACCAGAGGGATTTTGGAAGGATAAAAATCTATTGCTTCTTGTGCAGCTATTTAATTCTTGTATTACGTGGTTCTCACTGAGAATAAGCAGGTTATATATATGCCTAAGATTTATTTACAGTTTAGATTATATTATTGCACGTGTTAATCAGATGAAGAAAATAAGGAATTTTATTCAATAAAATACCAATTAAGTATATTGTTTAGATGTACATTAACTGATGCAGGCTTAAGAAATTGAAGTTGCCATGAAAAAACCCTACCAAAAGGGCTTTTTCTTTTGAAAGATAGTCAGCTTGAAAACTCTAGACTTTTATTTTTTGTGAAATCCTTTTAAAATTTAGTTAAATATATCAGACAACAAATTTTACACCTTTGACAGCTTCCCAATATCTTCAAGTTCCATCCATGTTGTGTGTATCAGAATATCCCCTTTTATGGCCAAATATAACATATTGAATGAAACAAACCAGACACAAAAGAACAGATATTATATCATCTCACGAATATCAAATAATCAGAATAAGCAAATCAGAGTCAAGAACTATAAAATAAGTTACTAGGGGCCAGGGTGGGGATATGGGGATTTAATGCACAAGTTGTCCAGAGTTTCTACTGGGGCTGACAGAAAAGCGTTGGTAATAAACGGTGTTAATAGTAGCACAATATTGAGGATATAATTAACAGCACTGAATTATATTTTAGAATGTGGTTAAAAGAAATGTTAGGTTGTATATATGTTATTAGAACACAAATAAAAAAAGAGTCCTATGACTATATGATACAAACAGGAAGCATTAACATAAACCATGGACTTTGGTTAACAGCACAATTATAACAGTATTCTTTCAACAACCACAACAAATGAACCACACCAAGACAAGGTGTTAATGGAGGAAGAGTGTTTGGGAACTCTGTATATTCTCCCTAATTTTTCTGGAAACCAACAACATCTCTTAAAAAGAAAGAGAGCCAATGGTGCTGAATGTTATTTATTCAAACTAATAATACAATCTTTTCAGAAAAAGCAAAGGCTTCAGTTGCAGACCAGAATGGGCCAGGATGCTGATTTCTATAGGCTTTAAAATATTTTTTAAATGCCATCACTTAATAGATCACAAATAGTTTCCAATCTCTCACCTATCAGAAACTCACAATAAGCTCACAAAGGCACTTAGGCTGGTATTTTTTTATCACCATTTTACAGCTCAGGGATCCTCACTCAGAGAAGCTTGTTTAAGAGCCAGAGCCAGGAATAAAGCAATGGTTTAGACTACAAATCTGAGGTCTTTTTTACTTTACCACTTTGGATGATGAGGACTATCGCTCCAGATATAAAAACTAAATAATATACTCTATAAATTGCCATAGGATAAATGAATCCTCTTAAAAAGTCCTTAGGAAATCACTTTTTAAAAAGTGTTTGATGTTCACTGTGAAAAATAAATACACTCTAGAAAAATCTCAAGGCGAAGGATAAAATTATTGCAACAATTTTTAAACCTTCACTTTTCTTCCCATATGTATACCACTCTCTCTTTTACAGGAATATTATCCAATCTGCTCAATATTCACATATGGACCTATCTTTTTATATAAAAGGAAAATCTAGAAATAGCATCCACTCCAAAAAAAAGTGTTTACCTTTCACCTTTCTAATAGTTATTCATTCAAAAGACTTATCATCATAAATATACAGAAGTTCTGAAAATAATACCTAACTACAAATTAAGATAAAACAGCATTCAGATCTAAAATTGTGACCTGATAATTTAATATTAAAGAAGTTTGGGATGTGAAAAAATCAAATCAAATAAAATTGTGACCTCTGTTGTATCAGCAGATTCCTTACAGTATCATGAAATTGGTCCTACAAAATCCCTTACAGGTTTTTGCTTTGAAACATCAAGTTGATTCTGCACACATTTGCTATACAGAAATATTTTCAATCATCTCTATTTGTTTATAGAGCATTTCCAAACATTTTCAAATCCCCACTGTACTACCACTTAAATCCCACTGCCTC
>PVIY010011918.1:0-63720 GCA_004026745.1 Myrmecophaga tridactyla | reverse complement strand
CATGCACCCAAGTTTGGCATTAATTTTATAACTGCAGATCTTCCTTTACTATTGTTTTAGATAATTACCTATCACTTCATGTCTAATTTAACTTTTCTCTTTTTCTTACGTTTAAGATTCTGTGCTAGTTGCAATTTATTTTGACTTTGGTCCTTCCAGAACTGTCCACAAATTCTCATACTACACTTGCAAACTTTGTGATTTCCTCATTCCTAATCCTCTTTAAAAAGTCCACACCAAATCATTCAAATCATCTACCATCTTCCTCTTTCATATTTTATTTTCATGGGTATAGCATATTTCTGTGCCCTTATTATTACATTTCAGAAACTGCTAGCTTCCAATTTTGCCATAGACTTTCTGTCAATGTGTTCTTTCCTATGAATTGTCTGAGCTTGCTGATGCATATGTTTTAAAAGCCTATTTGCTTGGTTCTTTCATTTGCTTCCAATTTATGATCATTATCTCCTAAATTGCCTTCCACTATTACATTTTCAGCATATAAAATATAGGTAATGAAAAATGTTGCTAGCATTTGGCCATCTATTTTGAAATTTAGTGTCTTTAGAAAAATTTTGAAAGCGCAAAGCATTCTCTCTTTTCACTATTTTATAATGTATTTTAAAACTAAGTGATTGGTAGTTCAAAATATGTGTAAATAGTTTAAAAATGATCCATTTACTTGGCAACGTGGCTCTTGGGATGCCTAAACTTGCTGAAATAATCATCTTATTTGGAATTTCTTAGGAAAGCTGTGCAACCTAACTTGGATATTTCAGTACATTTAAAAAAAAAAGAAAGAAAACTTCCCATTGATGTAATTTTCTATCAATTCACATTAGATCAAAGTTCCCCCTCACTTTATTGCTTTTGTGTGGGTATGAAATAAATGTTATTGTGCTTATCAGTCAGTTGGATCATTTATTGGTATTATAGTTTGCTAGCTGCCAGAAGGCAATATACCAGAAACAGAATGGCTTTTTAAAAAGGGGAATTTAATAAGTTGCTAGTTTACAGTTCTAAGGCCAAGAAAATTTTCCAATTAAAACAAGTCTATAGAAATGCCGATCGAAGGCATCCAGGGAAAGATACCTTGATTCAAGAAGGCCGATGAAGTTCAGGGTTTCTCTCTCAAGTGGAAGGGCACATGGCAAACATGGTCAGGGTTCCCCTCTCATCTGGAAGGGCACATGGCAGACAGAGCGTCAATTGGCTAGCTTCTTCTCTTGGCTTCCTGTTTCATGAAGCTCCCCGGGAGGCATTTTCCTTCTTCATCTCCAAAGATCATTGGCTGGTGGAACGACATAGCTGCTTCTCATAGCTATGTTGCCCTGCTCTGCTCTCTCTGAATCTCTCATTTTCCAAAATGTTTCCTCTTTTATAGGACTTCAGAAACTAATCAAGACCTACCTGAATGCGTGGAGACATGTCATCACCTAATCCAGTTTAACAACCACTCTCAATGACATCACATCTCCAGGGAGATAATCTAATTGCAGTTTCAAACATATAATGCTGAATAGGGATTAGAAGAAACAGCTGCCTTTACAAAATGGGATTAAGATTAAAACGTGGCTTTTCTAGGGTACATACATCACTTCAAACCAGCACAATTGGTATTTGGATTCACATATTATTCACTAGGACCTCCACAGTTTACAGGATATCACTGATCTGAGAGAACTGGCACTGATTTATCTGGGTATTGGGAATGACAAAGAAGCAGGTCACATATGGTGTTCATTTATAATGTTTTGAAAAGCGAAATCATTTTCCTATTACATTTTGCATTTCAAACTTAAAAACTCAGAATTCACCTAGCTCAAAAGAAGAGAACATCTGTATGATAAAAACAACATATTTTTCTCATATCTAAACCAAACCTGGGCATAAGCATATATGTATGCTACTATTGACTACACTTATTTTTAGAAACTCTAAGATGTATTTCTCAAAAGACTCTGAGGTTAAGGATAGGAATCATTATCTGCTTTTAATTATGATTTTAAATTTAAAATATTAACCTTAGTAAGTTATAATATGACTACTTGGGTATCTATTGTTCAAACAATCTCACATAATGACCATTCTCAAAAAAATGGGTCAAAGGTATGTAAGGGTAAATACAAATTGAAAATGAAAATGCTAATTGCCCCTGGTGTACAGAAGGAGAAAGGCACACTATTGCCTTTTCTGACAGGATTTTCTTTAGGTAATTACTTATAATTTTATATTCTTTCTCTGTCTCTTTGAGAAATACATAAATCTTAAAAAAGAGTTAAATGAGACTTGTTAGGGTTTGAGTCATCTCCCCTACAGAAGGCATGTGGAGGTCACAGGCCCTGATCCTGTGGTGTGGACACTTTGCAAACAGGATTTCTCAAAGATGTTACTCAGTTAAGATGTAGCCTAAGTGAGTCAAGTTGGGCTTTAATCTGCATCACGGGAGTTCCTTATAAACAGAAAGATATTTAAACAGGGAGAGAGAGAGAGAGAGAACAGAAGTGGAACAGCCAAAATCTGGAGATTAACAGAACCCAAAGAGAAAGAGTAAATGCTGCCATGTACATGGCCATGTGGCAAAAAGAAAAACAATGACCAAAGGACTCTCATGAGTGCCAAGCAGAGGATACTGACCCTGGAAGAAGCAAGACTTCCAGCCTCTGAAACCTTGAGCCAATAAATTTCTGATGTTTAGCCAACCCATTGTATGGAACTTGATTTACAGATGAGAAATTTAAATAAACCTCTTGTTTACTATGAGCTTATCATAGGAAAAGCAGGGGTGGAATATTTGTATGTGAAAAGCAAGGGAATTTTATTTTTAAATAGTGCTGGAAGATTATGTTGCAAAATATATTGGAAAAATGAGATTAATGTTAACTTCCTAGGATATTGAATTCAGATTATAATATTGATAGCTTAATTAAAGGAATCAATTACGTTAATTGGATAGAATTTATGTCTCAAATACAGGGTATGAAACTATGAATAGAATATACAGTTTAAAAAGATAAAAGAAAAGAAAAACTTCAGACCCAAACTTTTGGAAGCCCATGGAATATTGGAGAAGACATAAGTAAACAAGCACTCATAAATTTTAATTAATTGTGAATATATTATTAATTAATATTATATTATATAATTAATTTTCCACAGGTTTCTATTCGATTAAAGAGAGGTTTTTTTTTTTTTTTTAATCACATAACATAAAAGTCAGTTTGGAAAGGCAGCATTAAAATGTCAAGGAGGTAACAAATGAAGTAGAAAAGGATGATTGCAGAGAGGGACATTCAAGGTTCTAAACAACTCTGTATAAAAACAGGTTTGAGGGAAGATGGAGAAACAGGTCCTACTAATTTCAATATATTTTTTCAATTGCTCAAGGCTAGAATACACAGAAAGTAGTTTCAGAAATGCTAGCGTACCACTGTGAAAAGCAACTTAACTAAGGTGAGTGAACTTGTTTTTACAACTTATTGCTTGGTTAGGTAAAATTTGCATTCTTAAATCTAGAAGCACAAAATTTGATGAATTTTAACAAATGCACATAGCTGTACAATATGCAGTCATATCGAAATATAGAACATTTCCTGAAAGTTTTCCCATGTCCCTTATATTTAGAAAATTTAAAAAATACTTATAACCCAAAATAAGAAAAATCAAATTAAAAATTATCAGACAATTTAAACTGGCATATTCCCAAAGAAGATATACCCCAAAAGTAACTGAGAATTTGTTACACATCATTATCAGGGAAATGCAAATTAAAATATAGTGAGGTACCATTACATACCCCCAAGAGTGGCAAATATTAAAGGAAAAATTATCAGATAATACCATGTATTGGCAAGAATGTGTATACACTAGAACTCTCAAACAATATGAGGGAATACAAAATGATGCAGCTACTTTAGAAAACTGTTAGGCACTTTTTCATCAAGTTAAACATATATTCAGTATATGACCCAGCATTTTTACTACTCAGTATTTATTGGAGGGGAATGAAGATGTGTATCTATACAAATATTTTTACACAAATGTACAGAGTAGCATTATGCATAAAGACAAAAAAATCTATCGATAAATGAAGAGAAAATTGCGGTATATCCATAAAATGGAATGCTATTCATCAATAAAAATGAATGAACCACCAATACACGCAGCAACTATGACTTTGAAGCATGTTAGACGGAGTGAAAGTAAACTCACATATATTCAGTATGTTTCTCTTTATATGAAATCATATAATAGGCAAATCTAAATTTTACTGACAAAAGGTAAATCAATGTTTCCTGGATCCTGGGCCATGCAAAACAGCATGAGGGAACTTTTTTGTGCTGATAGAAATACTCTATATCTTAATTGCAGTGTTGGTTACATGGGTACATACAGTTATAAAAGTTCATTTAACTATACTTAAAATGAGTACTTTTATTATTTGTAAATAGATTTCTAAATATATTATTTGTAAATTATTTTTAAATTATCATTTGAAGATGATTTTAAAATAAAACTTCTAAGATCAGAAAATAGGAAGAAGAATTTTAATCCCTGATAAACTGTTATGAGAGAATGATGGGGAAATACATTTAAAGACAAATTTAAAAGTTAAGAATAACAAAAACAAACAAACAAACAAACAAAAAATGTCAACGCTGGCTGAAAGAACTTCTTAATGAAGTCCTTCGCACAGAATAATATTTATCTCAGAAGACTGTTTTGCAAGGGAAAATTTCTAAAATGTAGTCTAAACATTGTCTATATTTTAGAACCACACATACTCTTTGAGACCAAAGGAAGAAAGGTTTATTTTGTTTGGAACCTAAATTTTCTGTTGCACATAATCTAACTCCACCTATCTGTATAACTCATTGGAACAACTGAAACACAAGGAGCCCAGAATAAGAAAGAGAGCCTTTAATCCTGCATTAAACTTTACCATCAGGGAATCCCCTGAAACTGTGTCAAACATTAGGGATACACAAATCAATAGGCCAAGCCCTAGATCTTGGGGCTTACTCATGTGAAGCCTATGCATAGCAGAGAAGCTTAGCCTACCTATAGGTACGCCTAAAAGTTACTTCTGGAGGACCTCTGTTGTTGCTCAGATGTGGTCTCAGTCTCTCTGAGCCCAAATCTGCAAGTAAAATCATTGCCCTCCCCACTATGTGGGGAATGACATCCATGGGTGAAAGTCTCCCTGGTGGCATGGAAAATGATGCCCAGGGATGAGTCCAGCCCTGACACCATCAGATCAACAATTCCATCCCGACCAAAAGAGGGAAAATAAGTGTAACTAATAAAATATCAGTGTCAGAGAGAGTCCAAATAGAGTCGAGAGGCTACTCTGGAGGTTGCTCTTACACAAGCTTCAGTTAGACATTGCTACCTACCATAACCTGCCAAACCCCAATCAAAACCTAAAGAACATCTAGGGCAAAATATAAGATTCTACAAAGGTCTCATGCATTAGACTAACTTTCCAGAAAACTACAACCTCCAGATGGGTCCCTGGAGCAGACCCCTAGAGGCCCCAGTTTCTCCAAAACATTAGCTAATTGCATCTACCCACCCCATATTATTGACAGTTCTTTTCAACATGAAAGAGTTAGAATGGCCATAACCCAAATACCCCTAAAGAGAGGGATAGAAAGATCAAAGGTGATGGTGGAGTTATACAGAGAAGATAGGATTTAACAAATGAATGTGAATGCTGAATCATTAAACTGATACCACTTTTAGTCTCCAGTATTTTAGAGCAGCTCGAAGTAAAAACCTAAAATGTGGAATTGTAACCTATGCCAGACTCTGAAATCTGTTCTACAACTAATTGTGGTGCTGTGCTTGGAAATTTATTGCTTTTTTGGGTGTATATGTTATTTTTCACAAAAATGAAAAAAAAAGTCAATTATGATGAGAACAAAAAATATTTATTCCTTCTAGCCACCTATGTTCTCGAGCAGCTAGAAGGAAAAATCTGAGAGGATCGTATGGTAGTCCATAAGAAACTCTGGGATCTGTCCTGTAACTACTTGTTGAAGAGTGTTTTGAAAACTATTGCTATTTTTCTTTGCTTTGTATTTATGTTATATAATATTGTATTATATACAATAAGAAAAGTTTTTAAAAATGTAGTCTAAAAAGACAGGATAATGAAAAAAACGAACAAATAAAAAGTAGATGATGGATCTAAATCCAAACATATTAGTCATCACAGAACAAGATACACTGAATACATTTGATCTTTCTAAATATCTGCAGATAAAAATGTAAAAATCTACATAAAGGCTGTTTTCAAGTAGCCTTTATAAAGGAAAGGCATAGAAAAAAAGAAATCATCAATATTGCTATACCTATAGGTTAATGTATATATGTATATCAATTTATAATCTGGCAAAGAAAAAGGCTGATGTAACCAATTTAATGTCAGATGAACTAGACTTCAAGGAATAAACTCTAATTAGGAATAAAAAAGGTTCTATTTTATTTATAAAATAATAAATCACTAATTAGATAATTCTAAATTTAATGACCAAAAAAACCATTTTTATAAACTGACAAATGCATGACAAAATTGATAAGACAGATATCCGAGTGTAAGATTTTATGTTAAAATAAATTTATTTAATTATAAGATTAAATATTATTTAATTAATATATAATCAACATTATTCAATTAAAATTAATAAAATATAGAAATTTTAAGTGACTTAAAGAATTAGATCTAGTGGACATTTATAAAATAGTATGCCTTAAACTGAAGATGACACAATTTTATCAAACACACATAAATCATTAAAACCAATCACCATCAGACTATAAAGCATTCACAACAAATATAAATAATACATATTATACAAGCTATGTATTAAAATCACAGTGAAATTAATGCAAAAATAAAAGATAAAATGACAACTTCCATACATTTTACAAAACACACTTTTAATAACTCACAGGGAAAAATATGTCACATGCAGGTAAAATAGTGTTCAGAAAGGAACATATAGCTTTAAATGCATATACTGCAAATGAACACAAACTGAAAATTTGTAAGCAAAACATGCATCTTTAGAATCTTAAAAAAGAATAGGAATAAACAATGATGTTAAAGGAAATTAAACAGTAAGATTAAAGCTAAACATATTAATGAAATAGTAACAAATACATAATGGAAGGTATCAACAAAGTCAATTAGTTAATAGAAAAGAGTATTAAAATGTAATCACCAAAATTCTTGCAACTATTTTCAAATAAAAAAGACATGTAGGCACAAATTAACTCTTTAAGAAAAAGCTTACATAATTATAGATGCTGTAGAGAATATGCACAAATTTATGCAAATATACATAAAAACTTGGATAAAATGCATAAATTCTTGGGAAAGTGTACTTACCAAAACTGATTTAAGACCAAATTGAAAACACCCTAAAACCATTAAACTAGTGTTATAAGTATTTAAAAATTTGCACACCAAAAATAAAGCAGCTGCTTTAAGGATGATTACTATCTACAATTCATGAAATAGATACCGGTAATGTTACACAGTTCTTTCAGAGAAAAGAAAATAGGGAAATATTTTAGGCAACTCATTTTATGATGCTAGTACCAGACCTGATAAGGACCAAAAAAATTATATAATAATGTTTTTATGAACCAAGATTTAAAAATCCTAACATATTAGTAAATGAAATTTAACCCTACATTAAATAATAAAATATTGCAGCTTCTCCATCACAGGCTCTATTATCCATTGGGAATATATGAGATGTTTTCTTGCATTTTTCAACATAGTGGCTGTTAGTCATTTCAGAGGATTCTAAAGAGCTCAGTACATTCACTGTTTCACTAAAAACACAAGCTCAGGGACATGAACATTCATTCACAGAAATGAAGGGAGCAACTTAGCTTTCTCTATTTCTGTTTAAATCTTGACTATAAATCGGAAGCAGTAGTTTGCAAGATCAAACAGAATCATTTTTTGTTTCCAATTCTTTGCATCTATGGCATCTGTCACAATTTCATCTAAGGATTGTTTAAAACCAGTTTGGGGAAAGTCTGTGATTGTGGTTTCAATTTGCAAAATATGATTCTTTGAAATCTTTGTCCTGTGAATATCAAGCATACAGCATGTTTTCTGTGAGTATGAGAAATATGACAAACGTACATTCTCAAGAATCTGCTGAATTCACTATCTAGAAAAAAAATGAAATGTTGCCTAACAATTAAGGTAAATTAGGCAGCTGTTTCTTACTACATTGTGCTAATCCTGCTAATCCTGTTTCACAACTGTAAATTGTTGATGGGAGATCAGAATATAAGGAAACAGTATCATTTTGCATTTCAATAGCAGTTCATTTTATAATTATGGTAAGAAGCAAGTGTTTTGCAGCTGGTGGTAACAAGAAATAAATATACTAATCTAAGAAAACACTTTAAAACTAAATAAATTGCAAAATGTAAAAGATTGGAACATGTCAGTTGACCACTTTTTATAATTAAAAAAAGAGTCAGACTCACTGAACTCTACTGCAAGAGTTTATATAAATACTAGGTATGTTCCCTTTATATTTGAAGCTGAAGAATTTAAAACAAATAAGCTGGAAAATCAAAAAAAATGTTTAAAAATATCCTAGAGACTAATGAGAATTCAAAAAAATAAAATAAGAAAGCCTATAGAACTGAAGTCTGTGTATATAAGCTTAAATATAAAAGTTTTTATGAAAAGGAAAATGTATTACAAGATTACAATTAAAACAGTTAATTTATTACTATTCAGTTCAACTAACTTAATTTTTTTCACATTACTTAAATGCCCTATTAGAATTTTTTGAGATATTTATAGAAATCTGGAAATAAAGAAATGAAGAAAGCTCTGGAGAAAATAAATGACTTTTGCCACCATTAGCATACTCAAATGATTCCTTTGGCGTAGACATGTGAAAGTTCTATGTCCTATTTTTACTCTGTATTTCTTTTAGACATATTGTTGAAAAACTGGGAAAAATCACTTTATTTCCCCTTATATATATAAACACAGGTAAATGTAAAAGTTCATGTTCATGCATATTTAAAAATCTCTGAAACTCTTTTTTGTTTGTCTATAGGAAGAAAACTTTATTGTATAAAATAAGTATCTCATCCGTATTTCCTTTTACAATATAGAAAATCAATGAACACTAAGAAACACAGGAAAATCCCTTTCATTAAGTGTGAGCTGGCCCATTTGAGAAACATGTTTAAAACTTGCAATAAATTCAAAATCTTGGCTTACTTTGATTCCCTGTCCTTTTACTATAATTTTTCTTCTATTGTGTTACCCACAATCATTCTTCCAAAGAAGTTTAATGGTATTAAGGCTTCTGTGCAGTGGGTGATCATTACCTTTGCAAAGGGATAAAATGAAGCTAAAGAAAAGGAAAATTATTTTTCTTTAGATTGCAAGGTAACTCAGGGACAGAACTCAACACAAATTCTCAAATTTTTGACTCCTTGTTCTATGCTAGCCTGCATTCCTAATACTTTCTATCGTTGTGATGGTCATTTCATTGTATTTCCCTGACATTTGTCAAGGATCTTGGATTCTTTTAGTCTTTTTCTATTTTTCAGATGACCTTTCTCATCTAGTGATAATGGATAAGGAAATTGAAACTGAAGTTGTTGGGTTAACCGAATTCATTAGACTAAATCTCTGCTGATTTTTTTTTCATATATTTATTCACAGCCTCAGTAAAAAAATCCCCTAACGTCCTAGCTTAACTCATTTCAAACTATTATCAATGCAATCATTTATTGATTTGTAATTTATTCTACCACGAAGATTTTCATATACATTTTGTTGTTATAGTGTTTTTGTTTTTGTTTTTTTTTTGACATTTGGGTCATTTTTTTTAGAGTTTAAAAGTACTTCTAAAAGCATTTTTCCTTTTTTTCTCTCTCTTCAACCTAGTGGAGTGGTTTGGCTGGTATTGTTAAATTATGACTTTAGGAAGGTGAGGAAACCACGGAGAAGAAGGATTAATTTTATTATGTTTATTCTGCCACATGTTTATCTGGAAAGCTCAATGAGTCTAATGTTTTGAGGACATTAGATACATATTGGAACTTAAATAACCACAAATATACATTTTCCTTTTTACTGATATGTACACACAAAACAAAAACCAAAGGGTCAAGAATTATTGGGTTAAGAGTTGGTTTGATAAGAACTTTTAATGCCAGGAAAAAGGTATAAGGGATGAAGAGGAAAAAGTAGAAATCTGGAGATTATAGAGGCATATTACTTGACAAAAGATAAAAGAGTTGAAAGAGGAGGAATTTCTGCATTCCTTTTAAATATTCATTATTACAAGTGGCAATAATGTAATTAAGAAAAATGTTCTTAAATCATATTATTAACATGACAGTGTTAAAACCTACACTGATGTAAGTAAACTTAATGATGGTTTACCTGTATATATTTATATACAAACATTAAATCATTAAAATAAGCAAACAATACTAACAAGTATCCTATGTTTGTCACTATCCATGTTGTTAAAAATTGAATTTAACACATAAGAAAGATAGAACAGATGATAGATCTGTTTTTCCTCCTTCTTAGCTCAAAATAATTAGTCTTTATAAAATGTGAGTGACATAACCATTGGATTATACTTGATTTAGTCTATTTAGTGTATTGAAAGTTAACTTTAAATTAAAGATATTTATCAAACTAAAATCTTAAAATGGAGATTTATGTTTTAGTTTTCTATAAAGTATAATTCTAAGTATGAATATATTAGGCAGTTTAGTTCATAAAAAAGTTAAATGTTTCATCTCTCTAGATTTAAGAAATTTTGGATGACAAATGGCAAAACTACAGGCAAGATTAAACTGTTAGCCTAAAGTCGCATATCAGACACCAGAAAGAATCTCAATTTCTCTTTTAAATGACTAACATCTACAATTTCTATGTGAATGAGCACTCATTTATCAGGAAAAGACATTTAGCTTATTTAATTCGACAACCTTGTTCTGTAATTATTGAAAAGTGAATTTTCTCCTTTAGGTCCATGGAAAAGAGAATTTTAAAAATCTAGGAAATACAAAGGGCATGGAATATACATTATAATGACAACCAAAACTTTATAATGAATAAGTCATTTCCCTGATCACAGATTCCTTTATTCTATCTTGCATCGATGGTGGAAAAAATTAGTAAAAATTAAAATAATTCATTATAATTATTAATATTAATAATAAATTATTATTAATAATTAATTTATTATTAATAAAAATTAATAGGAAGTTCGAATCATTAATATGTTTCACTATATTTAATGATATAGTATATCAAAAACTAAATACCTCATCAAGTATGCAAAGGACATATTTCCCAATAATATTGTTGTATTGTAGTTTAAACCTTTGATAGTTGTAATTCACATGTAGATGATTTCTCCCATGGAAAAAATTTAAATAAATATCAAACTTGAAAAGAGGAGATAGGTTACTGAGCATAAAGAACTCACACAAATTTAGGCTTATTGCTTGAGAAGCTCTCTTTTAATGACAACTAATTAATAGCTAGTATGGCATATGTCATAAATGATTGTTATTTTACAACTGCAACATTTATATTAGTTATCTCTTGCATAACAATATTACCACAAGCTTAGCATCTTTAAACAACACACATTTATTACTGCACAGTTAATGGGATGCAGGAGTCTAGGTACAGTTTAGCTGGGTCCTCTGCTTAGGGAATCTCAGGTTTGCAGTCGTCAGCTGCAATATTGAGGCTATACTGAGCAAGGATCTGTTTCCAAGCTTACTAAGGTTGTTGGTAGAATTCAATTACTTGCCTTAGTTCTGTCTGTTGTTAGCATTTGGCTGTCCTTTGGTCCTAGAAATCTGCCGGTTCCTTGCTACATGGAGTTTTCCAACATGGCTGCTTGCTTCCTCAAAGCTGACAAAGGACAGACACTCCAACAAGACAGGCACTACAATCTTCAGTGTTAACCCCTTACATGTAGTCATATGTATCCTATCACCTTTGTCATAGTCTATGGTTTGGAAAAAAGCAAGTTACAGGTTCTGGCCACATTCAAGGGGAGGAGAATACAAAAGGGTGTGAACATGAGAAGGTGGTGATCATGGGGACACCCTCTTTCCAAGAATGTGCACACCACCACATCCTTATTTGGGGCACTTGTGTCTATCTTATATAATCACACTGTTTGGAAGACTATTTTCACAATTGAAATACTTTCTATACCACTTCTTCTAGGCCAGAGAAATAGGAATGTGATTAAAGTTGGGACAATTATACTCTCTAGTATTCCTGATAACAGTAATAGGTTTATGGCTGGATTAATAAATGATGTAAAATTGAATCATGTCCCCACAAAAGAAATGTTTAGGTCTCAACCTTGGGTTCTGTGAGCATGAACCCATACGTACAAAGTAACTTTGAAGGTGTTATTAGTTAAGGTTTGCCCAAACTGAGTGAATGTGGGCCTTCATCCAATATGGCTGAAGTCCTTATAAGCAAAGGAAATTAGACATGGAAAGAGAAAAGCTGCATGAAAATTCAGAAGCTGTAAGTCAGGAAACACAGAAAATAAATGAGATTCTGCTGCCATGTGAGTTGTTATATGATAGGGAAGCCAAGGAACCCCAATGAACACCAGCCAACCAGAAGATATCTGGGAGGAAGCAAGCCTAGCTTCTTAAAGAGCGAGCCAATAAATTATTGCTGTTAAGCCAATTTGTTGTATGACATTTGTTGTAGCAGCTAGGAAACTAAAATAATTTTTGGTTCTAGAAAGTGGGGTGTTAAGTAATGAATACCTAAAATGTGGAAGAAAAATTGTGAGGTGCCTGATAGAAAAATTTAGACTGCTTTAAAGAGACTATTGGTAGAAGTATCAATGTTAGTAATACATCTGATGATGTTTTAAAAGGAAATGATAGGAATGTTTTATTGGAAACAGGAGGAAAGGTGATCCTTACTATGAAGTGGCATAGAACTTGATGAAATTGTGTTCTAAGGTCCAATATCTGGTAGAATTTGAAAGTAATGAATTTAGATACTTAGCTGAGAGGATTTCCAAATTAAATATGGAAGGTGTAGCCTGATATCCCATTGTTGCTTATAGTTAAATGTGAGAGGAAAGCAATACACTGAGAATTGAACTCTTAAGCCCAATGAAACCAGAAATTGATGATTTTGAAAACTGCCCGCCTATCCAGATAGTGTGCTCTGAAGCTAGGGCTAGAAGTGGCTCTATCAGGGACTTCCCTGAGTTTCCAAGAAGTGAGTCCCAGAGAATAGGTTCCATGTAATCATTTAAATGAACAACATTTTGCTAAAAAGGTTGTGACTGAACATGAATCCAGTTTTCCATTTCAATGGAAGTCATGATTGGAAATGCAATTATCCAGGAGAGATCTGTGGAAAGTCCTACTGTCTGATGGTTGGACTGCACATAAAGTCAATATGTGTTTTATGAAATTTCTATAAACCAAAGCAATGCCTGAAAGCATTAGTGAAGTGACAAATTGAAGGAAGAGTGACTTCAAAGGCAGAACAATAGAAGCCAAGATCTGGACTGAAGAGATCTTCCCAGACAAAGAGAGAAGGCCCACCTCTCTCGCTTCTGCAATAGCAGGACCACCCCTGAGATTGGAAGGGGCAGATCTTCTGTTCTGGCCCTTGTAGAATCTGGGCTTTGAATCCCATAGTTCAGGGAAAGTGCTTCACTTCAATGCTTAAGAGATGGTGGGGCCTCTGCCTTGGCATTCATGCAGACTCTGGTGGCCATTGTCTCAAAGAAAGTGGAACCTATACCCCAATGTTCAGGGAGTTTATGGCTAGTGCACAAGCCCTTGGAAGGGGTGGGACTATTGCTCCATCAGGCTGGAGGGCAAGGAATCAAGCTGCCTCTCAGACAATGAGATCTAACAGAGTTTGTCCTGCTGGGTTCTGGACTTGTCTGCAACCTGTTAGCCCTGTTCTCATCTCAATTTCTCCCTTCTGGAATGGGAATATTTATCTTCTTCCCATCCCATCACTGGATACTGGAAACAGATAACTTTTTTTTCTAGATTTTACAGGAATTTTGCCACAAGCCAGACAACACCAAAAGCAGATAACTACTTTTGATGAAATTTTGTACTTAACATTCTTATTGAAGTGACTTAGGACTTTTAGGACATTGTAATGGAATGAATATATTTTGCATGTGGGAAGAACAAATCTTTTGGTGATCTAGAGGAAGGATGAATTCAATTAGAAATTGAATCATGCCTCATATAAAAAGCATGTTCAGGTCCCAACCTATGGTCTTGGGGATGTAAAACCATCTATAAATAGGATTTTGTAGAGGTTATTAGTGAAGGTATGCCCAAATTGAATGTGGATGGGCCTTAATCCAATATGACTGAAGTCTGTATAAACAAAGAAAATTAGATACGAAAAGAAAGAAGTCACAGGAGCAGCCCAATGCTGGAATTCAAGAGAGCCTGGAAGCAAAAACCGAAGGTGCTGCCATATGCATTGTCATGTGATAAAAAAGCCAAGGAACCTCAAAGAATCCCAGACAGCCAGAAATATCAAACCACAGAGGAGGCAAGACTTCCAGAATCTGAAACTATGAGTCAATAAATTATTGTAGTTAAATCAACCCATAGTATGGCACTCATTTGTTTTAGCAGCTAGGGAACTAAAACAATAACTAAAGTGAAACCAATCAGAATCATGCCTTAGGGTTGGTTTTTCCCAAGCTAGTAAATAAGGTCTCCATCTACTTTGGTCCATAAAGTAATTGTTTTTCAAGGAAAACGAATCCTAAGCAGAAGTCATTAAATTGACACTTAGTGAGCTCCTCTTTCCTCACTTTGGATTTGAGTGACAGAATTTGCAAGGATTTCTGAAATTTAGTAATAATTATTGCAGTGCCTGATTTCCCAAATGAGTTTAATAGAAACAAAATGGTATTTAAAGTAGACACAACCTGGAGAAAGTTTCCTCAAATGGTAAACTTTCAGAATATATTGACAAAATATTTTCCAAAATCTTGTAGCCTCCAGAAAGCCAAATTGAGCATTGAATTTTGCTTTTCCTTGGCTTACATTTGTTAATAGCATTTCTCCTGTTCTAAGAAGAAACTATGACTTTCTTCCTTATTTACCTATGCTTAGAGAATACAAGCAACAGTTGGAAGCAAATCCTGATCTCTTCAGAACCATCCCATTACAGTGAACATGGAAATACTATAAATACCATTCCCAGATTCATGATTATTTTATCAGTTTTATCCAAAAGGTATGTGTTACATGTAAATGCCTCTCCACACTCTTCCTAATTCAGAGATATCAAACTTGTCAGTAGGACCAAAATACCCAAAATATGATTACCATCCATTGTTTGACAATGGTAGGATTCATGGACATTAATCTGCCTTGCTATCACTATTTTTCCTGTTTCCGTTGTAGGAGAGTAGAGATCCACAATCTCCAGTATGTGATGGTTCAGTGCAGTAAAACTAACTAAATGATAAATGCTAATATCCTGTGTCTGGCCCTGTCCAACTTTCTAGCATTGACCTCCATCACCCCACTGACTCACCATAAACAAACATAGCTCCTTAGTGCTCCATAAGTTCCAATCCCATTTATCTTTCTGACTTTTCTGCCTTCTGTTCCTCTTGCCAAAAATATTTCTATTCTATTTCTCTTAGGAACTTTGATAGTTTCTCCAAGTTTCCCCTCCAGCCATAGTTACTCTTTGAATTATTGCATGAGACACTTAAACAGACTTAGAGGTAGCTTTGCTGAAAAGTTGACCAGAGAGAGAGGAAGAAAATTACACTTTTTCTGGAGTTAATGGATAGATGTTCCTATTTTTTTTCCAATCCATGCATGTATGGAAGCTTTGCCTTGTACACCCTTTCCTTGATTATAGATGTTATTATATTGTTTGTAAAGTTCTTCCTATTCTGTGTTCTTAATTCTGCATAAAAAGGAGAATTATGATGACGATTATTATATTATAGCAGAGGATCTGGACATAATAGATATTCAAAAATACATGTGAATTCCTTTGTTTCTTCAAAATAGAATTGAGCAAAATTTGTTCTTTAAAGTGTGAATTTGGGGAGAATTTCAGATAACTGGTAAGAAATATCTGTTGTTAATATTTCAGCTCCAATATCAGAGAGTGTCATTTCAGTGAAAATGGACATGAATGGCATGGGGACAAAAATGTGATCATAAGTAGTGACAAAGAGGTGAAAAAAAGAATCCAGGCAGGTCAGACTAAAGATAGTTCTTATGGAAATGAGATTGAAAGTTAATATAAGAATCATCTTGAAACTATTGCCTTTATTTTCCATCTCTCTCTCTTTTTTTCTCTCTATATGTATATAATATATAAATGTAGGTGTGTGTGATTTTATGGATATTTAATCAATTTATATATATATATTTACTTTAGCATATGAAACTAATTTAATAATTCTTAATTCATTTGGGGGGAGTGTCCAAAGGAATATACATTTATACAGTTTAGACATTTAAAAAAATGTACCTAATGGACTAGTGGTTCAATCATCCAATACATATTAACACTTCCCACTATATTATAGTGCCTGAACACTATTGTTTTCCTATATGTATGTTGTACCACACATAGCCACTTAAAAATAAAACACCTATAATTATATATCTTTTTACGGAAAATATATTTTGGAATATTGAGAAATAGATATGTGTGTGTGTGTGTGTGTGTTTCTTTGAGAAACTGAAGGAAACTGGTTGTACCAAGATAAAGGGGCTTCTATCTTAGAGAAAGTTTGAAATTATATATGAAATCAGCAGATAATTTGGATTTATGGAATATATTTTTGGAATAACGGGGTACCTGCCTTGGTAGATGTGAACATAGAAATCAACTGGACATGTGAATTCAAAGCACTGAAATCCATAACTGAGTTCAAAATAAAACAAAACTTTAAAATATATGATTAGCAGTATGCGAAGTCTATATAACTAGTTATTAAAATTAGAATAGATTTGAAATACAGGTAATATTTTAAAAGCTGTATATATTACTTTAAATTTTGATCTGCATTTGGCTGTGTGTTTTTAGGTAATTTGAAGTAAGTCTTTAGAAGAATAGGAATATCTGTAAATATTGCAGAAATCAATTCTCACAGATACATGATAGACAGAGGAGAGAAACCAGTTTGCTTAGTAAGGGGTAGGAAAAAATGATGAGCTGAACACATTGTTGTTGGAGTTCTTCCAGATAAAAATAATTAGAGGGGGTTGCAAGAGTAATTCAGTGCTAGGATTCTTGCCTGCCATGCAAGACCTAGATTCAATTCCTGGCCCATGCAATTCCCAAACCAAGAAATGAGCAGAAACACACAAACAAAAACCAAACCAAACCAAAATTCAACAAATGGTGCTGCAATAAGGGGACACTCACATGGAAAAAGAATGAAATGTGACCCCCACCATACAGGATACCAAAAAAAAAAAAATAAATAAATAAATAAAGAGATCACTGGGTATGCCTGTAGAATTTCTGAATTATGGAAAGAGTGCAAAATATTTCCACTGTTTGTGTGGTGTCCACCATTTGTGGAAAAAGAGAAAGTATAAATAATGTACACCTACTTTTAATTGCCTTGGTCTGGGAGTAGCACCTATAAATGCCATTCACAACCCGTTGGCAACCACTAATCCTATGACCTTCATAGATGCTGGCTGGTGGACTGGGATATGTGGCACAGCAGTATGACTAACAAGCATAGGAGATTGGTGAAAACTAGCAATCTGTATCATGGGGCCTGTGCTGGTTTGAAAGGAAGTATGCCCCCTAAGAAAAGCCATGTTTTAATATAAATCCCATTTCATAAAGGTAGAATAATCCCTATTCAACACTATATGTTTGAAACTGTAATCAGATCATCTCCTTGGATGATGTGATTTAGTCAAGAGTGGTTGTTAAACTGGATTAAGGGATGGCATGTCTCCACCCATTTGGGCGGGTCTTGATTAGTTTCTGAAGTCCTATAAAAGAGGAAACATTTTGGAGAGGGAGATTCAGAGAGAGCAGAGAATGCTGCAGCACTACAAAGCAGAGAGTCCACCAGCCAGTGATCTTTGGAGAAGAAGAAGAAAAACGCCTCCCGGGGAGCTTCATGAAACTGTAAGCCAGGAGAGAAAGTAGCAGATGATGCCGTGTTTGCCATGTGCCCTTCCAACCAAGAGAGAAACTGTGACTGTGTTCGCCATATGCCTTTCCAGATGAGAGAGAAACCCTGAACTTTATCAGCCTTCTTGAACCAAGGTATCTTTCCCCGGATGCCTTAAATTGGACATTTCTATAGACTTGTTTTGATTGGGACATTTTCTCAGCCCTAGAACTGTAAACTAGCAACTCATTAAATTCCCCTTTTTAAAAACCATTCCATTTCTGGTATATTGCATTCCGGCAGCTAGCAAAGTAGAACAGGGCCTAATTATCTGGGGGCTGACTCGACATGCAAAATCATAAGAGACATATAAACTAAGATGTATTTGATTTATTTGCACTGAAAAATATTGCCATAGGTGCTAAGTATATTCTACCTATAACACAATTTGAATATATAATTGAGACCCTTTTATTTTAGCCTGGAGAGTCCTGATGAATCTATTACACAACAGTTAGATAACTGCCCCCGACACCTAAATGTTTAACTTCTTGGACAAAGATTTCAGGGACAATTGAGAGATCCCTTTGGAGGGATAGATTTGTTCTATTTATAAATTTAAACATTCAGTCTGGTGGCAATGAAGTCTAGTTGGCATAATTATTCTGTGTCTTTAAGTTAACTTTAGATTTTTCCATGCATTTATCATAAAAATAAACTTTCATATTTTCAGATTTTGGGGGGTAGATTGCTTTTTTCTGTTGTCAAAATAATTAATTAAAGTGTTTGGTTGAAAATTCAATATTTTTCTTCCTTCAAGTAAATGTTTTCAGAGCTGTCCTGTTTTATCAGTTGCATTATATAACAAGTATAAATAATACTAACAGGAACTTATAAATAAAACTCTAGTATTATCACTTTCCAGAATGAAACCTCAATAACTTTAGTTTTTAATATATGATTGCAAAGAGCATCTCCCAATTTCCTTTTAAATAATATCATCAAGCACATCTTCATCTCTAGTATTATTCATTTAAAAATCTCAAGACATTAGTTTTACTTCAGATATAAAATTCAGTGCCAATAAGATATACTAAGAATATATTTCTTTCCAAAGAAAAGGTAAATATTGCATTTTCTATTTCATTTTAGAATATTTTCAAATGAAATAGACTTAAAAGAATACATCAAAACTTTCTAATCTGTTGATTTTAATAATTTACAGTTTTCCCTAAGCTATCATTCAAGTAATGCCACACTCTTTTCAAAATATAAAATGTTTTTCTTTTTATTCATATTACTATTTAATAATACTTTTAAAGTGTTTAATCAGCCTAATGGGAAGAAACATTAAATGTTTTATATACAACATATGTAAATGTGCTTTCTAAAACAGCAATTTCCTATTGACGTATTATTTCTTTTAGTTTCTGTTCTTCTTATTTAGCATCCATAAGTATCAATGGGTTGTTAATCTCAAATGATATCTTATGCACTCCCCAAATTTATTACCTTTCTTAAAGTAATTGACATCAAACAGGAGAATTAGCTGATATAAATTGGGCAAATAAGACTTTTTTTCTCCAGTTGTATGTAGCATTTTTTTCTATTAACCTATCTGAAGTTAACAATTTTTAGGATGCAATAAAGATATTTGTCAGGTCTTTGAGAACCATCAATCTACCATGTATTTATAAATTGAATTTATCCCATATTAATTGTCTCAATAGTGCTAAACTCAAAGCTCTAAATTGTATGTGTATGTAAACTATATGTCATCACCAATTTTTCATAAAATAAATTGATTTAAAAAAGCAAATGCAAGGGGGCAGGACAAGATGGTGGTATAGGGAGGTGTGGATTTAGTTAAGGGGAATTTAATGAGTTGCTAGTTTACAGTTCTAGGGCAGCTAGTGAATAGCCAGGAACTATCAGGAACAACTGTTTGGGGAACTTCAGTGAAAGGACACACATTGTACACCAGTCTGGAATGGCTAGAACAGCTAAAAGCTCACACAGAACTGTAAGTCTCCCAAGGCATGGAGGCTGGTATTCCTCTCCCATTGTCATGGTAGTCTGCCTTGGAATTTGGTACCAGAGGGAAAAAGAAGCCCTCTCCACTAGGAGTAAGGAAGGTAGCACAACCAAGCTCCAATTGTGGAATTAATTAACAAATTTAGACTGCTGAATATAAGATCTAAGCACAAAGAAACCTGGAGCAAGCATGAAAGGAACCTGAGATGTTTTGCCCTGGCAGAGGGGATGGCACTGATGAGGGAAAAAAAGAAGTTTTTTGAGTTAGACAAATTCAAAATACTGGAAAAGGTCTGGGCCCCAAGAAAAAGGACAGATAAAGCCAGTACCAACTCTGGCTCTTGATTGACAAAGATGGGAGACTGGGGTCCGGCTCTGAAAATGATTTTTTTTTTCTTTTTATCTCTCTCTCTTTTTTTTTTTTTTTTGTTTGTTTACTTCTTAATGGCCCATTTATGGCCCATTTGATAGAACTGTAGGCAATCTCAGGCTTCAGTACTGCCCCAAACAAAGGCAGAATTAAGGTGTGTCTGAGAGACAAAGTGACTAGTCAGGTGAAGGAGAGGATTTCCTACAGTGCTTATCTTTAGGTAGTTTCTTCTGGGAGTAATTGTAGTAAGTTCCAATTGTGGTTTTAATCCTGGAAGAGAGGAGCTGGGACTGAAAGAAAAGAAAAGAAAATGAAAGAAAATAAAAAAAGAATAAAGACAGAGGATTTTGGAGTCAATTGAGCTCAGAGTACTGAAAAGGGGTTGTGCTCCAGGAAAGGGGCACATAGACCCAGGTACCAACTCTGACTTTTGACTGATGAACTTTGGGGTCTGAGAGAAAAAAGGGATTTCTCTCTCTTTATTTTTTTTTTTAAAGAAAAAAGTTATTCTAAGTAGGTCATTAGAGAAAGTTTTGGGCATTTTCAAAAGTCAACAGGGCCCAGGTAAGTGCTGAGTTAAGACAGGTCTGAGAGATAACGTAATGAGTCAAATAGGGGAGATCATTCCCTAAAGGGTGTGTATTCCCCAAGGAAAGGTGTAGTGTGGCCCAGCTCAAGTGGTGGCCCTCTTTCAGAGAACTCAGGTGCCAGGGCCTAGAAAACAAAAACAGCTTAAGCTTGCCTTCTACCTCAGACTCTGTCTCAACCACAGCCCTGGCAGGAAGGGCCACTGAGAATTAAATTAAAAATATTGCATGACTTTACACTAGTGAAGGTCTGTGGGCTGACAAGCACTACCTGCTAGGCAGGATAAGAAAAGCACAGAGTCTAGAGGCTTCATAGGAAAGTCTGACAACCTGCTGGGTCTCATCCTTAGGGAAACTTGATATTGATTACACCATGCTCCTGAGACTTGGGCTTGTCTGGTCTGGCCAAACTTGTTTGGGGCCAATCATACTGGGAAGGAGTCTTCTCCCAAAAAAGATTCCATATAGGAAGGGAAAGAAATGGAAAAACAAGAGTTGAAAAATTCTGATCAGTTAAACAGAAGTTATGCTAGAGGTCTCGAATATGTTGAACTGAATGCCAAAGAACATTGGAGAACAAACCCAACCAGCAAAAGAACCCTAGGTTAAAGAGTGAAAATGACCTTAGAATAAACTTATCTAGGAAATTGAATGCCTAGACACCAGCAAAAAATTACCAATCATACTAAGAAAAACAGAAGATATGGCCCAGTTAAAGAAATAAACTAACATTTCAAATGAAATATAGGAGTTGAAACAACTAAGAATGTCTAAACAGACATGCAAAATCACAAAAATCAAATTGACAGGTTGAGGGAAGATATGGTAAAAAGAGATGAAGGAAATAAAGAAGGCATTGGGCAAACATAAAGAACTTGAATATGTGAAAAACAAATGGACAAACTTATGGAAATTAAAGTCATGACAGAAGAAATGAAAAACACAATGGAGACCTACAACAGCACATTTAAAGAGGCAGAAGGAAGAAGTAGTGAACTAGAGGATAGAACATCTGAAATCCTACAAACAAAAGAACAGATATGGAAAAGAATGAGAAAATATCAGCAGGGTCTCAGGGAATTGAATAGCACCATGAAGCATATGTATATACATTTTACAGATGTCCCAGAAGGAGAAGAGATGGGAAAAAGAACAACAGAAAGAATAACTGGAGGAAATAATCTCTGAAAATTTTCCATCCTTATGAAAGACACTAAATTACAGATCCAAGAGGTTCTGCATACCCCAAATAGAATAGGTCTGAATAGACTAACTACCCCAAGACACTTAAAAATCACTTTGTTAAATGTCAAAGGTAAAAAGAGAATTCTGAAAGCAGCAAGAGAAAAGCAATCTATCACATGCAAGGGAAGCTTAATAAAGCTATATGTGGATTTCTCAACTGAAACCATAGATGTGAGAAGGCAGTGGTAAGATACTGAAAGAGAAAAACTCCCAACCAAGGACAGCAAACTGTCCTTCATAAATGAGGCCAAGTTTAAAATATTTTCAAAGAAGCACTGAGTTTATGAACAAGAGTCCAACTCTACAAAAAAAAAAGGAATACTACAGGCAGATAGGAAAAGACAAGAGAGAGAGAGGTTTGGAAAAGAGTGTACAAATGAACTCTATTAGGAAGGTAAAAAGAAACAGAGAAAGATGGATGAGATATGAAATATAAAATCCAAAAGAAAAAGTGGTAGAATAAAGTACTGCCTTTATGGTAATGAATAGCATTAAGTGTTAATGGATTAAACTTCCCAATCAAAAGAGGCAGACTGGTAGAATGGATTTTAAAAACAGGATCCATCTATATTCTGTCTACAAAAGACTCACTTTAGACACAAGGACAAAACTAGTTTGAAAGTGAAAGTTGGAAAAAGATATTTCATGCAAACAGCAATCAGAAAGAGCAGGGGTGGCTATGTTTATATTAGGCATATTAGACTTCAAATGTAAAGCAATTAAAAGAGACAAAGTCAGATGCTATGTATTAATGAAAGGTATAATTCATCAAGAAAACATAGTAATCACAAATGTTTATGCATAGAGCCAGAGTGCTCCAAAATACGTGAGGCATACAGTGACAACACTGAAGGAAGAAGTAGACTCCTCTACAATAATAGTTAGTCTTCTATACTCCACTCTCATCAATGGATAGAACATGGATACAGAGGATCAATAAGGAAACAGAGATGTCACATAGTATGATAAATGAATAAGACTTAATAGACATTTAGAGAATATGATATCCCACAATAGCAAAATACACATTTTTCTTAAGTGTTCATGGATCGTTCTCAAGGATAAATCACATGTTGGGTCAGAAAGCAAGTCTCAACAATTTTAAAAGATTTAAATTACACAAAATACTTCCTCAGACCATAATGGAATGAAGTTGGGAATCAATAATAGGCAGAGGAAGTCAGGAAAATTCACAAACATGGAGGCATATTCTTAAATAGCCAGTGGGCCAAGGAAAAAATTACAAAAGAAATTGGTAAATGTGTTGAGGCAAATGAAAATGAAAACACAACATATCAAAACTTATATGATACAGCAAAGACAGTTTTGATGGGGAAATTTATTGCCCTAAATGCTTATATTATAAAATAAGAAAGAGCAAAAATTGAGGAATAAACTGTTCACCTGGAGGAACTAGAGAAAGAACAGCAAAGTAATTACAAAGCAAACAGAAGAAAGATGTAACAAAGATGAGACCGAAATGAATGAAATTGAGAACATGAAAATAATAGAGATAACAAAACCAGAAGTTGGTTCTTTAAGAAAATTAATAAAACTGGTGGACCTTTAGCTAAGTTGACAAAAACAAAAAAACAAAAAAAAGAAAGAGAGAGGATACAAATAAATAAAATCAGAAATGGGATAGGGGTCATAATTACTGGCCCTACAAAAATAAAGGAGATAATGGGAGGATCTATAAGCAACTAAATGGTAAAAAACTAGACAACATAGATGAAATGGACAACTTTCAAGAAAATCCATTACGGACTCAGGAAGAAATAAATAGATGACCTCAACAAACCAATCACAAGTAAAGAGATTGAATCAGGCATCAAAAAGCTCTCAAAAAAGGAGCACTGAGAGTGAGGAAGTCTGGTGCCTCCCTAAGGAGCTGCCCGGGTGCCACCATTTCCTCCTCTCCCAGCTGATACTCCACATGGACTGTGTCACCTCCAAGAAGCCAGAAATGAAAATGAACATACAGAACATTTCTATGGTGTTCAGCCTCACCGTGCAGATTAGCACTCATGTCCTATATGTGTTCTTCACACACGTGGAAGATCTCTTTGGGAATGTGGTTCTAGAGCAGGTGACAAAGCCTCTTCACTGGTCTAACATGGCTACGTTGCCCACACTGCCCAGCATCCAGGACAGCACCAAGGAGGAGATCAGAAAACAGGAGTCCTTCTCTAATTGTTTACATCGAGATTTGCAAGGTGGAATAAGGAATTTACCTAAAGAAGAATGGTTATGGGAAGTACAAAGAATTTTGACATCCCTTAAATGAAAACTGGGAGAAGTTAAAAGACATGAGTGTGAAACCAAGATTGTACAAGAGATAGCCAGTCTTTCAAAAAACAATATTTCTAAAGAAGAAATGAATGAAAATGAAGAAGTTATGAATATTCTCCTTGCCTACGAGAATGAGATCCTGACAGAGCAGGAGGAGCTCCTCACCATGCAGCAGTCCCTGTGCTGGCAGATCGCTTCTGAGGAAGAGAGAAAAAGAGATGGAACATCTGTGAGCCGAGATCAACGAAATCCAGCGTTGTCAGCAGCATGGTCAAAGTGAAACTGAGAAATACTCCTCTGAAAGTGAAAGTGAGAGCAAAGATGTGAAGAAAGTGAGAGGAGTTGGAAATTATTCCAGAAAATTTACAGAAATGGAATGAAGAGATAAAAATAAAAGACAATCACTTAAATAAAGCGATTCATACAGAGTGACAGGCCATCAGTGAGCTGCGTGTGCAAGTCAGGCTGCTCCAGATGCAGCAAACTAAGTCTGAGCAGCAGGTGCCGAAAGAGGAAAACCCCAAGAAACAAAGAGGTATAATTCCACCCCAATGGGAAAATGTCCTTCAAGCAAAAGCAGCTGAAGAGCAGCCAAAGGTAGCCAAGGAGCAAGTCAATCCATCGCCAAAGCAAAGACAGGAAGGAAACGCCATTCTGAGCAGCTGTGTGGGCTAGTCAAGGAATCCTCCAGACCTATAAAGACCAGTTTCATCTTGCTGTAGGACTGAGAATCCCCATGCACTGTACATTATGTAAAATATATTTTATTCTCTTAGACTCTGCTCTGTCTCATACTAAGCACTTCTACTTGTTAGGTTCAGGTTACATGGGGGCAAAGCATTATAAGCATTTTGGGGCTTGGAGGGGAGAGATGAGTTTTCCATGTAATGTCAGTTTATATGCAGATTATTTTTCTTTAACTTAAAATAACTTTTTTAACACTCGAGTGGCTTCTTTTTAAACCAAAAATCATCTTTCTTTGCTTTTTAAAAAAAATCACAGCAGAGTTAGATCTCTTTCTCTCATTCAAGGGGGAAAATAACAAAAGTTGAATACTGTATACCTGTTTTGTGGGTTGATCCATTTTCTCTCCAGCGGGATTTCTGCTTACCTGGTCACTTTTGTTTGTGCCTTTATACCTTTTAGGTGCAGATTATGTAATGGGAGCCACCTCAGCTTTCCGACTGGCCATCCTTACTGGGTGTCACTTTGGCCCCCTTTGTCAGTTCTATTTTACACCCTCAACCACAGTCAGCATGCCCAATCTCCCTTGGTCTCACCACTGCAGACAGAGACGGTGTTGTGGAACATGCCAGGCAGCCTGTTCCTGGCTCCTAGGGGTCAGCCAGTGGTGTGCACCGAGCTGGGTGGACCTAATGTACCCACACAAAGGATCTGTTCCTGTTTCTGACTGCCCCTTCCGTGAAAGCAGAATGGCTTGTATTGCTTGCTTGGGTTTGAATGTCAATGTCCTCTGCCCGAGTGAGCCTCAGAGACGCTATGTTTCGCATCATTTCAGTGAACCCGCTGGTGGACTCCCGAGTCAACAAGATGGAATAATAAAAATAACTATTGCTTTTTCTTTTGATGGCAATGAGATCTCCCCACCCAGTTTTCTGGCTTCAGATTCGGGTGGAGAAGATCAGGACGGACAGCAGCCAGGAGAAGGCTGAGGAACCCCGTCCCTCCCCCAAGGTCACCAGACAGACCCTCAAGAATGATCTATCCTCGCCTCCTCCCATTTAGTATTTAATTTCAGCACCTGCTTGATGTGTTTCTTTTTATCTTCTACATACCGCCCTGATATGACTTGTTGTCCATTATTAGATTTTTGTACGGAATAAAAGCTTTGTTATAAAAATCAGCATGCTACTTTTTTTAACTTGCAGAGGAGGTATTATGGTCAGGTGTCAAAAATAAATTTATAAAGCTTTCTTGCAGTTCTGTATGTCATATTGCATTAATTTCATATTTGCTGGCAAATATCAAAGATTTCTGTTGGTGTAAATGTGTAATTTCTATCAAGGTGTCATTTTTTTAAATTAGTATTTAATTGTAAATGTCTCAATGCTGATTAACTAATTTTTGCCAGGACCATTATTGATCAAGCAAATAATTCAACAGCCATTTGGGGAAAAAAAGCTTCCAAAAAAGAGAAGCCCAGGATCAAAAAGCTTCACATGTGAATTTTACCAAACATTCAGGAAAAAATAAGTACCAATCCTGCTCAAACTCTTCAAAAAAATTGAAGAGAAGTTAAAGTTACTACTCATTCTGTGAAGCAAACATCACTATAATACTAAAGATACTACAAGAAAATAAAATTACAGACAAATCTCTTTAATGAATACAGTTGCAAAAATCCTCAACAAAATACTTGCAGATCAAATCCAGCAGCACATTAAAAGAATTATACATGGTGACTGGTCTAGTTTGGCTAGCTGCTGAAATGCAATATACCAGAAACAAAATAGCTTTTTAAAAAGGGAGTTTAATAAGTTGCTAGTTTACAGTTCTAAGTTCAAGTAAATGTCCCAAATAAAGCAAATCTATAAAAATGTCTGATCTAAGGCATCCAGGGGAACGATGCCTTGATTTAAGAAGGACAGTGAAGTTCAGGGTTTCTCTCTCAAGTGGAAACGCACATGGCGAACACAGTCAGGGTTTCTCTCTTGGCTGGAAGGCACATGGCAAACACGCCATCATCTGCTAACTTCCTTTCCAGCTCCCCAGGAGGCATTTTCCTTCTTCATCTCCAAAAGTCCCTGGCTGGTAGACTCTTCTTCATGGTTCTATGGTGTTCTCTGTTGTGGCTTTCTCATGGCTCTGTTGTTCTCTGCTCCCTCAGAACCTCCCACTTTCTCCAAAATGTTTCCTCTTTTATAGGATTCCAGTAAACTAATAAAGATTCACATAGAATGTGTAGAGACACATCTCTATCTAATCAAATTAAATACCCACATTGATTGTGTCACATCTCCAAGGAGATAACCCAATCAAGTTTTCAACCTATAGTACTGAGTAGGGATTAGAAAAAAATGGCTGCCTTTACAAAATAGGATTAGAATTAAAACATGGCTTTTCTAGGGTACACAAATCCTTTCAAACCAGCACAATGACCAGATGGGATTTATTACAGCTATGCAAGGCTGGTTCAATTCAAGAAAATCAATAAATCAAAGCAGAAAAACCACATGGTCATCTCGATTGATTCAGAAAAGGCATTTGATGAAACTGAACAACCTTTCTTGATGAAAACAGCTCAAAGGATAGGAATAGAAGAGAATGTCCTCAACATGACAAAGGGAATGTATGAAAAACCAACAGCTAGCATCATGCTCAATGAGGAAATATTGAAAGCTTTCCTACTAATATCAGGAACAAGACAAATATGCCCATTTTTATTCAACATTGTGCTGGAAGTTCTAGCTAGTGCAATTAAGCAAGAAAAGGAAATAAATATCATCAAAATTGGAAAGGAAGAGTAGAACTTTCACTGCTTGCAGGTGACATGATAAGACATGTAGAAAATCCCAAAAAATCTACAGCTCTAACATTACTAGAGCTTATAAATGAATACAGCAGAAGCAGGGTATAAAACAATACACAATAATGAGTACTGTTTCTATACACTAGTAATGATCAGTTTGAGGAGGTAATCAAGAAATAAGTTCCATTTAAAATAGCCATAAAAATAATCAAATACTTAGGAATAAATTTAACCAAGACCCCAAAAGGCCAATACACAGAGAACTATCAGAAATTGCTAAAATAAATCAAAGAACTCATAAATAAATGAAGACATAAATAAATACTGTGCTTATGAACTGGAAGACTAAATACAGTTAAGATGTCAATTCTACCTAAATTCATTTATAGATTCAATGTAATATCAATTAAAAACAAACAACTTGCTTTGTAGAAATAAAAAAAAAACAATAACCAAATTTATTTGGAAAAGCAGGATGCCCAAATAAGTAAAAATATCTTGAGAAAGAGGAATGAGGTGGGAGGTCTCACACCACCTGACTTTAAAGCACATTACAAAGTTACAGTGGTCAAAACAGTATGGTACTTTCATAAAGATAGATAAACTGACCAATGGATCAAAGTGAGTATTCAGAAATAGACCCTCTCATCTAAGGACAATTGATCTTTATATATATATATATATATATATATATATATATATAGAGAGAGAGAGAGAGAGAGAGAGAGAGAACTCCTCACACATACAGTCCATCCAGAGTATGAAATCAGTGGCTCAGAATATCAGTTGTGCATTCATCACCATGATCATTTTCAGAACATTTACATCACTCCAGAAAAAGAAATAAAAAGAAAAAACTCATACATCCCATATTCTTTAACCCGTCCTCTCATTGACCACTAGTATTTCAATCCAGTCATTTTTTTTATCTTTATCTGCCCTATTATTCATCTTTTTATTTTCCCTTATTTTTTCACTCATCTGGCTATACCCTGGAGAAAAGGAGGACCAGACACAAGGTTTTCACAATCACACAATCACGTTGTTAAAGCTGCATAGTTATACAATCTTCTTCAGGAATCAAGGCTACAGGAACACAGTTCAACAGTTTCAAGTATTTCCCTCTAGCCACTCCAGTGCACCATAAACTAGAAAGGGATATCTATATAATGCATAAGAATAATGTCCAGGATAATCTCTCAACTCAGTTTGAAATCTCTCAGCCAATGAAACTTTATTTTATCTCATTTCTCTCTTTCCCCTTTTTGGTCAAGAAGGCTTTCTCAATCCCATGATGCCAGGTCCTGGCTCATCCTGGGAAACCTGTCCCGTCTTGCCAGGGAGATGTACACCCCTGGGAGTCATGTCCTGGGTAGGAGGGAGAGCAGTGAGTTCACCTACAGAGTTGGCTTAGAGAAAGAGGTCACATCTGAACAACAAAAGAGGTTCTTTGGGGGGTGACCCTTAGACATAATTATAAGTAGGCTTAGCTTCTACTTGCAGGGATAAGTTTAATATGGTCAAACTCCAAGATCAAGGGCTCAGCCTATTGAATTTGTTGTCCCTACTGCTTCTGAGAATATCAAGAGTTCCCCAGATGAGAAAGTTTAATATTTCCTCCTTTCTTCCCAGGACCTTAAGGAGATGTTGCAAATACTTTTTTATTCTTTCCCAAATTACTGTGGAATATATCAGGCATCACACTAACATGTACAAACCAATAAGATCTCATACCCTATTCAAGAGATCATATACTTTTATTGTTCAAGTAAACCCACCATACAAGTTTAATTAGACAATGTACTACCCAAAATATAAATTTTGCACCAAAAACACATTTCTTACTTTGGTCTCACACTCAGAAGTTGATGTTTTACAATATAGACCATATCATCCTTTACCCTGTATTCTGATTTACCTTAGTCCTATCCAGGTCAGTTTCATTCATATCTCTGGTTGAAGTCTGATCACTTTTTCAACTGTTTAAACAGTTGGTGTATGAGGTACTGTTGGCTTTAATAGCTTAAGAGCTCTAACTCTGAGTCTCAGGTGTCTGAAAAATACCTGAAATTTCAGGGAATGATCAGGTTATATGCAAATAGCTCAGCATATCAGAACTTAGAAATAACAATTAGAACACCAGAATAGATGTGATTGCTGTAAGTGCAAGGACCCTGTACAATAGGCCCCAACCCGATGACCCATGCTCTTGACTTCAGTTTCCTGAGTTTGTGTATTATAGTTAGTCATATAAGTGAGGCATGATAATATTTGTCTTTTTGTTTCTGACATTTCAACATACTGTCCTCAAGGTTCAGTCACCTAATTGCATGCCTCATAACTTCATTCTTTCTTGTAGCTGCATGCTGTGGTGTGTATGTACATACCACAGTTTCCTTTTCCATTCCACTCTTCAGTAGTTGTAAGTTTAAGCCTCCTCTATCCCTTGTGATTCATGAATACTGCCACCATAAAACCTGTGTGCACATGTCCATTTGTGTCCCCACTCTCAGAGCATGCAATGGGGTTGCAGGTTCATATGGCAGTCCCATCCCTAGCCTCCTGTGAAACTACCACTCTGCCCTCTGGAAGGGTTACACCTTCTAGCTTCCCTACTGTGCCAGTTTGAAAGGATGTATACCCTTTCATGTTTTAATCCTAATTCCATTTTGTAAAGGCAGCCATTTTTTCTAATCCCTATTCAGTACTGTATGTTTGAAACTGTAATTAGATCATCCCCCTAGAGATGTGACTCAATCAAGAGTGGTTGTTAAATTTAGGATTAAGTGGAGACATGTCTCCACCCATTCAGATGGGTCTTGATTAGTTTACTGGAATCCTACAAAAGAGGAAACAGAATGAGAGAGGGAGAGAATGAGGGAGATTCTGAGAGAGCAGAATGACATAGCCATGAGAAGCAGAGTCCACCAGCCAGGAGCTTTTGGAAATAAAGAAGGAAAATACCTCCTACGTAGCTTCATGAAACAGGAAGCCAGGAGAGAAAGTTAGCAGATGATTAACCATGTGCCTTTCCAAATGAGAGAGAAACCCTGACCGTGTTTGCCATGGGCCTTCTCACTTGAGAGAGAAACTCTGAACTTCACTGGCCTTCTCGAACCAGTCTATGTTTCCCTGGATGCCTTAGATTGGACATTTCTATAGACTTGTTTTAATTGGGACATTTTCTTGCCCTTAGAACTGTAAACTAGCAACTTATTAAGTTGCTCTTTTTAAAATCCATTCTATTTCTGATATACTGCATTCTGGCAGCTATCAAATTTGGCAGCTATCAAACTAGAACATCTACCAACAGTGAATAAGTACATCTCATTCTCCTCATTTTCTCTAGCACTTGTTTTTCTCTGTTCATTTTTACAGAGTTTTATTCACACATCATACAATTCAACCAAAGTACATAACCAAGGCTTTGCCACCATAATCTATATAAACACTTTTACTTTTCTTCTGCAAAGAATCCATACCCGTACCCCATATTCCCTACTTGTTGACCTTGAGTTTTAACATAATGCCTTTGTTACATTCAACGAAAGCATATAATGTTAGTGTTGACTGTGGACCTTAGCTTGCCTTGAGTGTATTTTTTTCCTTGTATACCTTCCCATTTCAGCACCTTGCAATGTTAACATTCTTTTTTTTCTCCCCCATGCAAAAACGTTTTTAAATTTGAACATTCACTCACCATGATTTTCCACTCTAGACATTCCTATGATATACTGGCTCAGCCTTTAAGCTCTATCCTTTGTTGTGGTGTCATATGTGCCCTTAGCCCTTGTCCTGCAACCACACTCACATTCAGCTTCACTCAGTGTACTTATATTATTGTGCTACCATCAGATAGTATCGTGCTATCCATTTTTAATTGTTTCAATAAGTCTTACTGCACATTCTGTATTCTTTCAACACCACACGTCCAATCTCTACCTTCTTTCTCTCTCCTAATAACCTGTGTTCTTACATTAACTCTCAAAGTTCACGCATTAATTTTAGTTCATATTAGTGAGACCATACAATATTTGTCATCTTATTTCTGGTTCATTTCACTCAACATAATGTTCTCAAGGTTCATCCACATTGATATTGCTTCATGACTTTATTCTGTCTTACAGCTGTGTAATATTCCATCATATATATATATATATATATATATGACAGCTTATTTAGTTACTCATCCATTGATGGATATTTTGACTGTTTCCATCTCTTGACAATTGTAAATCATGCTGCTATAAACACTGGTGTGAAAATGTCCTTTTGTGTCCCTTCAGTGCCTCTGAATGTATACCCAGTAATGGGACTGCTAGATCATATGGTAGCAACTTGTCTTTGATAAGGCAGTCAGGCCAACTCAATTGAGATAGAACAGCCTCTTCAATAAGTGGTGTTTGGAGAACTGGATATACATATCCAAAAAATGAAAGAGGGCCCACACCTCATAATGAATTAATAATAAAAAATTAATATTGATGTGAGTCAAAGATATAAATATTACTGCTAAGAACATAAAACTTATAGAAGAAAATGGAAGGAAATATCTTAAAGATCTTATGATATGAAGTAGTTTCTTAGACCTTACAATCAATGCATGAGCTATGAAAGAATAAATAGATAAATGGTACTTGCTCAAAACTGAACATCTTTGTGTATCAAAGAACTACATCAGAAAAGTAAAAAAGCAGTCTATGCAGTGGGAGACAATATTTGGAGCCCATATATCAGAGAAGGGTTTAATATCCAAAATATATAAAGAGATCTTATAACTCAACAATGAAAGAGCAAACAACCCAAATTTAAAAAATGGGCAAAAGACATGGACAGACACTTTTCAAAAATACATATACCTCAAAAAAGGCTTGAACATTTGAAAAGATGCTCAACTTCACTGGTTATTGTGGAAATTCATATTAAAACTACAGTGAGATATTATTTCACACCTATTAGAATGGTCATTATGGAAAAAAAAAAACAGAAAGTCACAAGTGCTGAGAGGATGTGGAGAAAGAACCACACTTATTCCTTGTTGGGAATTCAGAGTGGTGCAACCACTCTGGAAGATATTTTGGTGTTTCTGCAGTAAGCTTAGTACTGAATTACCATATTATCCAGCAATCCCACTACTAAGTATATATTCTTAGGAACCAAAATCAGGGGCATGAATGGTCATTTGCACACCAAGGTTTATAGTGGCATTATTCACAATTGCCAAGAGATGAAAACAGCACTAATGCCCATCTGTGGATGAATGGATAAAGAAACTATGGTTTATACATATGATGAAATATTACACAGGAGTAAGACAGAATAAATTCCTGAAGCATGCAACAGTGGGGGTGAACTTTGAGGACATTATGTTGAGTGAAATTAGGCAGAAATAAAGGACAAATACTCTATATTCTCACTAATATAAACTAATATTAACCAGCAAATATTGAGAGTTAAAGTTGAGAACACAGGTTTTCAGGAGATAGAAAGGGAATAAGAATCAGGCATTTGATGCTGAAGGAGTACAGATTTTCCCACAGTATTGATTAAAAAGATCCAGAAATCCATAGCACAATACTATCTGATGATAGTACAATAGTGTAAGTACAGTGAATGAAGCTAAATGTGAGCATGGCTGAAAGAGGAAGACTAGGGGCATGTATGACAACAGAAGAAAAGAGAAAATAAAGATGGATTATATAACTTAGCAAAACTGAGAATGGTCAATGATGGTGATTAAATGTACAATATAAGAATGCTTTTACATGAGGGAGAACAAATCAAAGTCATCATTACAATGTGTTGAAATGGGATGGTATATAGAAAAAATACCAACAATGTAAACTAAAATCTATAGTTAACAGTAACATTATAATGTCCTTCCAGTAAATTTAACAAATGTAGTATACCAAAGCTAAATGTCAATAATAGGGGGATATAAGGGAAGCATATGGGATTCTTGTTGTTGGTGTTTCTCGTTATTTTATTTTGTCATTTTTAAATTTTTTATTTTTCATCTTTCTTTTTTCTTCCTCTTCCTCTTTCTTTGCAGAAGAACTGAAAATGTCTCCATATATTAAAAAAAAAAGAAAATGTCTCCATATAGATTGTGGTGGTGACTGCATAACTCAATGATTGCAACTGAAACCATTGACTATTCACTTAGAATGGATTATATGGTATGTGAATAAAACAATTAAAAAATAAACAGCAAGATACAAGTTGGAGAAAATGTGGTGAGAGAGATATACTGTTCCCTATCCACTGTTGGTAGAGAAGTATAATGGTGCAGCCCATTTGGGGGGCAGTGTGGTGGTTCCACAAGAGGCTAAATATAAGGTTGCTATATAATCCTGCAACCCCATTCTTTATTAGGTATATACTTGGAAGAGCTGAAAGCAGGGACATGAGTGGACATTTACACCCTGATGTTTATGATGGCAGTGTTCACAATTTTCAATGGATGGAGGTGGCCAAAGGGTACATTGACTGATGAGCACAAGGGTGAACTATGGTCTATACATACAATGAAATATTGACTGCCTGCAAGAAGGAATGAAGTGTGGCATGCAAATAGATGAATAGACCATGAGGATGAGGACAGTATGTTGAGTGAAATAAGTCAAAAATGAAAAGGCAACATTATAACCCCTCACTAATATGGACTAACTATAATCTGTAAACTCTTAGAATCGAACGCAAGTGCACAGGTTCTCAGGGGAAGGCTTTTTGTAAAGGTTCCTAGATTGTAATCTTTTATAGCAGTAAGTTGTAAATTATTCCTAAATTCTGAGATGCTGAGCTCTTTTGTGTATAACCTGGTTATTCCCTGAAACTTCAGGTACTTATTTGACACCTGAGACTCAGCGGTAGAGCTCTACAATTCTGATAGTCAGCAGTACCCCCTACAGCAGCCATTTAAAAAGGTGAGAAAGAGATCAGACTTCAATCAGAGATATGAATGGAGCTCATCTTGTTAGGACAAAGGTAAATGAGAATTAAGGGTAAAGGATGATATTGACTGTATTTTAAAACTTTGATTTCTGTGTGAGACGAAAGGAAGTAATGCTTATTCGGTGAAAAATTTATATTTTCTGTTACACACTATCTAATTTAACTAGTATAGTCAACTTATTTGAACACCATATATACATGGAACTTTGAATAGGGAATGAGATCCTGTTGCTTTGTGCAGGTTAGTGTGATGGTCTGATACATCCCAGAGTATTTAGAGCAGAGAATAAAAAAAATATATATTTGCAGAGCCTCCTTGAGGGACTGGGAGAAAATGTGGAATAAACTTCCCAACCTGGAAAATTATTGCATTGTAAGTATTAGGGACTACCAATTTAATAGGCTGAGCCCTCGATCTTGGGATTTGCCCTTATGAAAGTTATTCCTGAAAAGGAAAAGCTAAGCCTATGTTTAATTATGCCTAAGAGTTAACCAAAAAATCTCTTTTGTTGCTCAGATGTGGCATCTCTCTCTAAGCCAACTTGGTAGATGAACTCACTCACCTCCCCCCTATGCAGGACATGAGTCCCAGGGATGTAAATCTTCCTGACAATGTGAGACATGACTCCCAAGGATGATCCTGGACCCAGCATCATGAGATTGAGAAAGCCTTCTTGACCAAAAGAGGGAAGAGAAATTAATCAAAATAAAACTTCAGTTGCTGAGAGATTTCAAATAGAGTCAAGAGGTCATTCTGAAGGTCATTCTCAGGCATTATGCAGATATCCCTTTTTAGTTTTAGTGTATTAGAATAGCTGGAAGGATATACTTGAAACTGTTGAACTGTATTCCAGTAGCCTTGATTCTTAAGGATGATTATTTAACTATGTAACTTTTACAGTGTGACTGTGTGATAGTGAAAACCTTATGACTGACATTCCCTTAATCCAGTATGTGGATAGATGAGTAAAAAAAATAAGGACAAAAAATAAATAAATAACAGGAGGATAAGGGGCATGGGATATTTTGGGTGTTCTTTTTTATTTTTTGGAGTAATGAAAATGTTCAAAAATTGATTGTGGTGATGAATATACAACTATACTGTGAATCACTGATTGTGCACTTTGGATGATTATATGGTATGTGAATATATCTCAATAAAATTGCATTAAAAAAAGAAAAGGTGAATATGATTTTCATTAAAATTGCAACTTGCAAAGTAAACTGAAATTATTATTCAAATATTATTCTATATAGTTTTTGATTACCTATCAATATATTTACATCAAACTATAAAATTATTTTGATGGAAATTAAATAAAGAATTATTTCCTTGAGTTAACATGTGGCTTGGGTTAATGTCTAAAATAAACAATTTTAACAAAGTCCATGTGTTCAATGAACATTTTACTTTTTCCCAAATTCCTGTCATCTAAGTCAAAAGAAGATGGCATAGGAGAAAAGGAGACAAAATTTTAGCTGTAATTAATGGTTTAATTTATGAATTTTTCTCTCCCAGAGTATATAAAACATAAATTATATTCCAATAATTCTGAACAAACTTCATCAATTTCAGAGTATTTTTAGGAACTGTCAATTCATGAAAAGATAATTTCCAATGATTTTCCAGTCATGGACTCAGTCTGTGCCACTTCAAAATCACGTAAAATAAATATCTGCAAGAACTGGCACGAAGTTTTATATTCTTATTTTTAAATAAGAATATATATTACCAGTATATTGTTTGTTAGAAAATTAAATTAAAAAGAGATGGTGTTTATCCCCTTATAGATGGATTTTGTAGTTTTGTATAGTAAGAAAATGCCTGATTCTTCCTGAAACCCATTTGCTGAGTTTAGAGTTTTAGTATATTTGAGTCTGGGCAAAGTTAAAATTAGTTCATTCATTTCAAAGGTTGAAGAGGACTATTTTGCTTAAATCATATTTTGCAAGTTTAACTCCAAGCATCATGCCTACACAATGTTTAACAGCTGCCTCATGATTTTCACTTCCTATGGCATAATTATGATTATTTTTTCCCCTGCCACTTCCTCCTTACTGAAACTTTTTTATTCCTTAAAATTCAATGTGCTATCTTTTCCTTAAAATATTTTCTTCTCTCCCCCAGAAGAAATGAATAATCCCTTTCTCATTTTTTTTAATTCTTTCAATATTATTTTATAAATGGATGTATTTCATTCTGCCTTCAGTAATGCAAGCTCATTTTGGGTCTAAAGGATGCCACAGAGACCAATATCTTAGATGGAGAGCAAGAGGAAAAGGTAGAATATTAAGACATAGAGATAAATTACACTTTTCTTAGCTTTGGATAGATAGAACCAACAAAATCATAAAGATGAGAAGTCTGTGACTCCATTTGCCTGGGCATATTTGTAAGCAAAGAAAGGAGTGTCTGCTTTGACTGCCATCTCAACTTTTCATTTTAAAGAAGAATCCTAAAAATATAAACAAAAATGCTCTTAAATACTGTTGTTCTACAGTTACTGTATTTGCACTGTTGTCCTTTTTGTTGAAAGTTTTCACCACTATGGTGAGTTGTGTTGTATATCTCAGTTTGGGCCTGTTTCAGCCTTGGTCCCCTACATTTGGGTGGATGTCAATCTATTGCAAATAATGCCTTTTCAAGGTGTTACTTCAGTTAATGTGTGCCAACTGAATCAGGTTGGGCTTCAATCTGGATTAATGCAGTCATTTTAGGAAAAGCGAAAGTCTGATAGAGAAACAAGAAACTGGAAGTCAGTGGAACCCAGAAGAGAAAGAAGATGCTGCCATGTTTATTGTCATGTGATGGAAATGCTAAGGAGCCCCTTAGGATCACCAGACAAACAAAAGATACTCACCCAGGAGAAAGAAAGCTGAGCTATTGAAACCGTGAGCTGAGCCAACCCCTTGCGTGGCGATTATTTCAACAGCTAGGAAACTAAACAACCATCTATTGTTGTTCAACCATTCTAACCAAATTAGAAATGAAATAGCACTCGTGATTAAAATGCAACATCATGAGGTAGGATTTCAGCATTGGTGGAATGAATGCCTCCATAAGTTTGCTCCTCCATATAAAAAACAGAACACTGATAAAAGTTGTCAAAGTCAACTTGCGTATAACTCTGGAAATTAACCTAAGGCTTGCAACAATTGAATCAGTGTTTGTTCAATATAAACTGCTAAACCTGCAAAGAACATGGTTTGTGATATTTTAACTTGATGTACTCCCATTCCACTCTACACATCTCCATCGTACCCTTGAAAACTAGTTGAGCTGCAATCATGGTACTGTGAAAACGAGCAGCCTTCCAATCTTGGTAGAGGAAGGGGAAAGACAGGTGTGGGAGTCCCTCAAAAGCCCTATTCACATTGAATTGTGACTATTTGATACCATTTAAATTCTCTGTTATTATATGACCTTGTTTTTAACAGGTTGCTTCCTGAAGTTAGGGAAAAAATACCCTGGCCCAAAACTTAAAACTGAAGATCAGTGGAATGAGATGCCCATATGGGCTTGAAAATCTCTGACATATTTCTGAAGATCTAGAAGGCAATGATATATTCAGGCTGTGCTTATGCACAGAAAAGACTTGAGATGGTCCCAGTATATCAACTTTGACCAACTTTAAGTTCCTGAGTAAGCAGGAAGCGAAGGCTCAAACAGATTTGTAATATGCCTGTGTTGAGAGTATTCCCAAACACGTACAGAGGCTTTTGGCCAAGGGTGGGAAACATTGGTTGGAGCTGCTAATGAACTCTCTGACAAATCATTAGCTGACCATTATGCTAACCAAATCAGTCCAGAAAAGTCATACAAACAAACAAAAATAGCAAAAAAAAGGAGCGGCAGAAAAAAATCTTGGTGCGGGAGGTGGTGAGGTATCTTATTTCCAGAACTTCCACAATATATTATCTAAAATATTCAGTTCCTAGCTGAAAACTATGGGATACACAAATAAACAGAAAAGTATATCCATAAACTATGATACAGCAGTCAGTAGAAACTTTCCATGAAAGTTTCAGCTGTTGGGCTTATTGAGACAAAGACTTTAAATTAGCAACTATAAATAAATTCAAAGAATGAAAGGAAAACTATTTAAATAATTAAAGGAAAGTATGACATCAGGGTGTTGAATACTTTAATCATGAAAGTGAATTGGATTTTATCAAGTGCTTTTTCTATGCCTATTGATATGTTCTTGTTTCCTCCATTATTTTATTAATATGATGTATTATATTGATTGTTTCTGGAGGTTAAACCCATCTTTCACTCCTGGAATTATTTCCACTTTGTCATGGCATATAGTCTTTTTTTACATATTACTGGATTTTTGTAAGTATTTTGTTGATTTTTGCATCTGTATTCATAAAGGCTATTGGTCTATAATCTCCTTTCTTTCTTAATTTATTTACCATGTTTTTATATTGGGGTAATATTGGTCTTGCACAATGAATTAGAAAATGTTATTCTACTTCTAACTTGTGTTAATTCAATTGATTTTGGACAAGGGTGCCAAGAGAATTCCACAAGGGAAAGTGTAGTCTTTTCAAAAATTTGTATAAAGACAACTGGATGTTTGCATGCAAAAAAATGAAGTCATACCTTTACCTCACATCATACATAACAGTGAAATAAAATTTGAACATTAATATAAAAGTAAGAAATAAAAATATAAAAAGCTATTAGAAAAAACTTAAAAGTAAATCTTAATGAACTAGGGTTAAATAATGATTTTTTAGGGATGTCAGCAAAAGCACAAGACAAAGAACAAAATAGATAAATTAGGCTATGTAAAATTAGACACACTTTTGCTGCAAATCGAGAACTTAAAAGGCAAACCATAGAATGGCTAAATATGTTTGTAAATCACTTATCTGATAAGGGTACCTATAATATATATAACTTAAAATTTAGTAATAAAAATACTAACAGCCCAACTGTCATGGTCAGGTTCATGTGTCAACTTGGCCAAGTGATGGTACATGTTAGTCTGGTTGGGCAAGTGCTGGCCTGTCTGTTACAATGAGGACATTTCATAGAACTAGATCATGATCACGTCAGCTGCATCCACAGCTGATTCCATTGTAATCAGCCAAGAGGAGTGCCTTCTGCAATGAATGATGCTCAGTCTAATCACTGGAAACATTTTAAGGAGGATTCAGAAGAGACAGGCTCTCTTCCTGCTTCGGCCGGGGAGCCTCTCCTGTGGAGTTCATCCAGATCCTCCATCGGAATCGTCGGTTTCACAGCTCGCCCTATGGATATTGGACTCTGCGTTCCCGTGGTCATGTGATATACTTTTATAAATTTTACGTTTGTGAGTGTTCCTGTTGATTCTGTTTCTCTAGAGAACCCTAACTAATACACCAACTAAAAGTGGGTAAAGTGTTTGAATACCCATTTCTCAAAAAAAAGGCATACACACGACCCATAATAACATGTAAATTTTGCCCAACATCATTAGTCATTAGGGAAATATAAATCAACAACAACAATGCTATATCACTTCATATCCACTAGATAGCTAAAATAAAATAGGCAATAGTAAAGGTTGACAAGAATATGGCAAAACTGAAACCTTCAAACATTGCTGGTGGGATTGTAAAACAGTGCGGCTGCAATGGCAAACTGTCTGGCAGTTGCTCAAAATGTTTAAACGTAAAGTTTAACGTAACCAGCAATTCCATTCCTAGATATGTACCCAAGGGAAATGAAAATATATGCACACACAAAAATAAAACTTGGTCAGAAATGTTCATAGCAATATTTTTCTTAGCCAAAAATTGGGAACAGTCCAACTGTCCATCAGTTGATGAATGAATAAATAAAACATTGCATATCCATCCAAAGGAATATTATTTGATGACAAAAAGGAATGAAGTATTAATATATGAAATAGCATAGAACATTGAAAACAGTATGATAATTTAAAGAAGTCAGCCACAAAGGACCACATATTGTATAATTCTGTATTTGTTAAATATCTACGATTGGCAAATCCAGAGAGACAGTACACAGATTCGTGTTTGTCTAGGGCAGTGTGTGAGGGTAAAGAAATGCACTATTAATGCCTGCAGGATTTTCTTTTGGCATAATGAAAATGTTTTCAATTAGCTTGGGAAAGTGATTGTACAGCTTTGTGAGTTCAAACTGTTATATTTTAAAAGGTGATTTTTATGCCATGTGGTTACAATCTCAATAAAGCTGTTAAAAGTGTACCATAATTTGTTGGTTAAAATAGGTACAATATAATATTAATTATATTTTATATTGAAGAAATAATTCTAGTTTATAAGCTTTGGAATCTTGTTTTTAAAATTACATCTTGACAGACACCTCAAAATCAGGTAAATTATTTTGTTTGGCAGGTACCTTTTAGAATTAGAATTATCTTCTGACATTAATTTCACCATACTGTTTTGAAAACTGTTTCTTGTTGAGTTTTCCTGTTATTGAACAAGATCTTTACAGCAAATGTATGAATTTTTTCTAAATAAAAAAGTGTGGGTTTTTTTTAAATACATAGTTACACTAAAAACCCATCAAATCTGTTGAGATGTAGCTATTTTTATTAAGAGATATTAAAGTTAATTATAGAGGCTACATTAGAGTTCTCCAGGGAAACAGAACCAACAGGAGATATCTGTAAATATGAGATTTTATGAAATGTCATATTTCATAAAATCACACAACCATGGGATGTATGAGACAAAATCCTGGTCTCAAGTTGACAACTCTAGCGAAGGTCTTTGATGAATTCCCCAGGAGAGGCTGGCTGGCTGAAGAGGAAAGAGAGACTGTCTCTTCTGATTTCTTCTTTTAAAGACTTTCACTCACTGGATTAAATGTCTCTCATTGCTGAAGACGCTCTCCTTAGTTGATTGTACATGTAATCAGTTATAGATGCGATCAACTTACTGATGATGTAAGTCCATGAAATGTCCTCACAGCAACATTTAGGCCAGTGCTTGCCTGACCAGCCACCTGGGCACTATTATCTGCTCAAATTGACACATAAATCTAACTACCACAGAGGCATTAAGATATTCTGGCTGGAAATAGAATAGATTGACCATATGATAAAAATTACACGTTCATAATAATCCATAGTACTGAGACACAATAATGTGAAAATCTTACATCAATTTAGCACAAATCCTTAATAAAATAAATTTTCATTTGAAGCTACTTTTTCAGAGAACCTTTGGAGAACATTTTACAAATAATGTTAAAATATTGAAAACATGCCAAAAAAGCTTCTGTTGTCTTTGGTTTACTGAGAGTACATTTAGTCTATATATGAACTAAAAGATTTTATATATAATGCATACCATTTTTAATATCTAAGAAAATATAACATAAAATTGTATTCAAATATAGAATATCTTTTTCAAAACAAAGATACATTGAGATAGTTAAGAACTATTTTAATAGCATAGAGTTTTTTCCACCCCAGACGCCTTCCTCATTTAAATTTTTATCTGTGGCAAAGCTTTCTAACCCATGTGAACCTTCATATGCTTTTGCTCAGATGGTATGCCCTCAGCCCTTGGAACAGGTGGGTAGCTTTGATGGATGTGACAGCATCTTAGATGGGATTATGCCAAGAGAAACCTTTTTCTGTTTACCCATTGAAATATTTAGATATAATTTTCTTTGCATGGAATGCTATAGAAAAGATTGGAAAGCCCTGATGATAAAATATAAGGACATACACATCTACTCACATCCACAAATGCATGCACATTTATATATTAATGTAAAGCTCCTTATCAGCTATTATGCAAAAGCTATGTATTGAAGGTAACATTCTTATTTATACTCAAAATCCCCTTGTGTGAATGTGGTGCATAAGAACTATAACTAACTTATATAGCTATTACAAATAAAGAGGAAAGGTACATTCATTAAAAAGTAAATTTGATTATAATTCTTAAGTTACGGAAGAATTATGCAAAACATACATTTGTACTATCATCGTATGATAGTGAAATATGCATTCATACCCAATCCATACACAGTTGTGCTGTATTTCATAATATTGAATACTGTGCTTTAGCACATTAACAAAACATTTATACTATCTCAACTTATGTTCAATAATTGAAATAATGAAAATATTAACATATTTTAAACATTTTGAAGAACAAAGCTCACTTGAAAGATGTTAATCTAAGTGAGCCATAATCAATATTAGTGTTCTTCCTACATGATAACATTATTTTATCTATAAAATTAAATTCCTGCCATCCTTTGTCAGAGTTGATCTTAATTTAAAACATGGTTTGAGTAATGTGGGAGTAATGTGGGAGCATAAAGCCATCCTTTACAAAATATAATGTGATTTTATTGAACAAGCTAGATTTAGCAGGCAAAAGTAGAAAGCACCTTATATTTTTTATACATCATTTACCCTTCAATTCCCTTTTTTGACTTGTTCTTTCCCAGGTCCTATGTCTTTCCACATGAAATTTTGTATGTGTTATGCAACTTTTAAAATCCCTTTCATAGTAAAATATCCAAACTTTCTATTTATTATACTACTATATATTGGGGTTCATTTTCCACCTTGGGCTTGCTTAAGCTTAGAAGCCAAAAAGGAGTGGATAGTGGGGGTCAGAGAATGGCCATGGCTTGCTTTATGCTTTTCTAATCTATCTGCTTCCCTTGCTAAATTCCAAATTGGGACCCATGAGGACGGTGAGAGAGGTAGGAGAGGCAACATGCAGAAACATAAACTGTGTTGCCATCTGCTTTGTGCTCGACTTGTACCTTCAACCCCTTATCACTCCCTGATTTTCCAATAGAAAGGCGCAAAGGGAGAGGGTGTTAAAAAAAAATCTTTGGGATTTTCTGCTTAGTGGAATATAAATATTATTTTGTCTCTAGCATACTTTTTCTTCTCTAAGAACCTCGACAAAACTAAAATGGCAAAAGCCCAATTTTTAACATAGTGTTGAACATTTTTCTACAATGTAAAACACACAGACACACATGCACACAATGACAACTCTCTGTATTTCACTAAAGCACCATAGATCAATCAGCATGGTAACCATGCTTAGGTAAAAATGACCTAAGATATTGGGAAAAAAAAACAACACAAAGCCGAAAAGGAGCATCAATATTGGTTCATTTATAATGGCGTTGACTGCAGTATGAAGCAAAGACCACGTGAAGACTCAGCAATGGTTATAGTAACATGATGCTGAAAGCACAAAAAGTACCCATAAATAAAGTAAAACTGTCAGAGAAAAGAGAATGGCAATGGAAGAAATAGAAAAACATTAAAAAAAAAAAAGTGCAGGGTGATAAACTCCAGGAATTTTCAAAAGCGTATTGAAATTCATTCTCTTTATTCTGTTTCTTCTACTCATTGGCCCTCAACCTACATAAAAGTAGAGGTTGTACATAGACTTTTATTTGGTAAATATAAATAAATATATATGACTAGCAACAATATTACAGGGCTAGGAAAATCCTTATTTTCTTTTCTAAAACTAAAACTGCACTGACCTAGATGAACAGTAAGAGCAGAGAAAAATCAATTGACCCATGAACCTGTAGACCCCGGATCTGCATTAGGAATGCTATTCAGTGTGTGTCATTTCAAAAGAAGACTGTCTGATTAGGTGATTCATGACCCCCATTTACAAATTAGACGGCAGTGCTTGGAATATGTGAAAGGTTATTCTTGTCTCTAATTTGTGGCTGTGTAAAGTGAAAGTCATTGTTGTATTTTTCCTTCAAGCAAAGGAGGTTATTAGAGAAAGTACAATTATTAAAATGCCTATAATTAGGGATATAAGCAATATACAATTCTAGAATGATTCACAGTGCATTAGCTTTGTTTAATTCAGATTATGTGGGAAGAAATTTTAAGTAGAAATCAACAAGTTGGAAAACTGACAGGTATGGGGGAGTTAGGAGCTGATTAGCTTTTCAGATCACTGTGCCATAATATGATTCATACAGGAAAAAGAAAAGTTACTTTCAGTTACAAAGAGGAAGGCCAATGCAAATATTTAAGTAAAATATAGCATTTTGTAAAATGTTTGGATACTTTATGTTTGACCATCAATATAATAATCCGATCTAAGGCCAATCATAAGCTTTGGCATTGTTTATTTTTTAGAAAATAATTATTATAATAAGCTCAAAATAATAAAGAAAATTTGTTCTACATGTAGTGAAACACATAATAAGCACAGATAATAAAATGTGATCTATATAGAATTAAATTAAACATTGTATATATGTTTGCACGAATATATATGTCTGCATGTATGTGTATGGTGTATGTGTAAGGAAACTTCACTGTTAAATATACATATATAATAAATGCTATTTTCAATTTTCCAAGTAAAAAAGTTAAGAAATAAAAGTAAGAAGATGAAATTGAGTCTGACTTTGAAAGATATCATTTAACATAGAAATTCTGAAGAGCTTTGAATGAAAACATGCAGTTTTAGTTTAGCAAGGCAATAAATCACAGTGGATAAAGGAAAGTTTAGTTATGGAGCTTGTTGGTTTGAAATCGTACCTCACATGCTGAATAACAATAGGAAAATTGACTTCTGAGTCTCAAATTCATCTATAAAATGATTAGAATAACAACTTCATAAAGTTATTGTGAGGAATAGACAATTTAGAATTGTAAAATGGATGCCAGAGTTCAAAATATTTAATATATATCAAGCACCACAAAAATTTTTGCTGTGATATTTATGGAAGTTTGTTTTATTTTGTTTTCTACCTAGGTTCGAATCAATCATGCAGTGATAAAGCGACTAAATACTTATTTGGATCCAAATTTTGGTACTAGGCTATGCATATTTTGAATGTTTTAGAATTTTCTCACACTAGACAGAACACATTTATAATTCCTGTTTCAAGTGTAAAAGTTATTCATTTATTGATTCAACAGAATTTCTTAAGCATCCCCTGTAGACACGGTGTGTGGTTCTAGGTTTAAATAGTCATAACATATATAATTATTATCTTAATGAAACATTATGTAGGATAGAGGCAGACAAATAATTTAAGGTATAATGTAAAACTGCTGGAGTAATAAATGTATAAAAGAAAAGTTCATGTTACTATGTGGATGATAAGAATATTTCCAAGTCATGGAGGGCAGCTAGGTTCTGGGAAGATTATGCTTAAAATACCGATTTAGATACTAGTGGTTAACGTCATTAATGCTCAATATATAACAAAGAATTAAAGAAGATATAATGAAAAATTTCTCCCTAATAATAGCTGAGAACACTTCAATTTAATTTGGAAAGCAAAATAAATCAAACAGTAATTTGTTAACATAAATTAATAAATACAGATAATGTTGTAGGAAACATACTTGGAGGAGGCTTTTGGATGACAAATGCCCAATTCTATTTTCTTTCTAACAGTTTTTCTGTTAAGAACCTTCAACATGTTCACTTCACAAACAGTATAATCAGTTATAAATTGAAGTATTGCTTGGGTGCTCTGTGAAATAACTTGAAAGGTTGTCATATCCAGGTTTTTTGTATAGACTGCTTATGAATATAATTCCACTTAAAGGAAGTGAGATAATTACAGCAGCAATTTATGTGAGAAATGTTACTTGTATAATTCTTTACCTTCCAAATATAATTTTGTAGCTATGTACTGGATTATAATGAAATAAATCATAGATTCAAATGCATGCTCACTTGCATACTACATCAGGTTGGTAGGCAGGGATGTGTTGTGTTAGATATTTCTGTCTAGTGAAGATAAGCAAGTGCTCTCTGCTTCTAAGGGCTAAATATTCTCCTTCTCTACAGAGGGCTTGGATTTTGAATTCATGACCTAAAGGAACGTGATGCATTATTTTCTTTCTGTTTTCTTCTCCATATGTTTACTTTACAAATAGATAATGCTTCTTAACCTTTTGAATAACATTACTCCTTTTATATCAAGGAAATTCGCCACGATCAATGCTTATATTCTTGTTTAATATAGTCAACAAATACAGATTTAAAAAATATTTGCAAAGCTGGGATAAGAACACAGATATAATTCTTTTCACACCAAAATGGGTAGTTTATATAATTCACCAGCATGCAGGCTGCCACGTATCCTATCACTTTTGATCCAGAGTCCTTGGCCCTACTGATGAAGTTGATGTGTCACCATAAACACCATTCATTTCCTCCTGCCCAATCCTTGCCACAAACTCTGTGCCAACATATCTATCTTCTCTCAGTCATTACATAACTGGCACAAATACAGCGATTTTGGAGGTAAATGGAACAATGATCTCTCTTCTTCCCCTTTATCAAAACCTCTTCTGGATGGTTGGTGAAAGTAAAGAATAAAATGCTTCCCTAGCAAATTGGAAGCATAAGAATTATTGTTTAGCAGCACTTGCTTTTTAGACATGCTTCAGACTTTATTAAAATAATGGACTGTACTTCTTGTACATTCCATAAACAGGTGTGAGAAATGTAATTCTTGGAAATCAATACATCTGTCAAGGTTTTTGTGGGTACTTTGGTTTGGATTTAAAGGAGCGAGTGTATGATGCCTCTTTTCCACAGCTGAATCTGCAACCAGATAAGAACTAGATACAAGAATCAATCAGATGGCGATCAATGTGAAAACTTTCTTTGATAAACACCAATTTGGTAAATATGGTTTAGCCTGTTAATCAAGTGGATTTGGAATAAGCTCCAAGGGAAAATACTTGAGTCTAGTGTAAATGACCTTATACACAAGACTTGCCTCAAAATTGCCCAGAGGTAGAAAAATAGGATAGAATAGTCATAACACATATAAAAACAGAAAAGGAACAAATCTGAATGCTTTAATTAGATCTCATCAAGCTATAAACATGGACCAATGGTTGCCATTCACCAATTAAGTAATTCCTCCATGGAGGAAAACCAATATAAACCACAACGGGCATTCACATCCAAGCTTGTCATTTTTTATATGTAAAGCAATTTTTTTACTAATTATTTTATTTAAGAATAATTTTTAATATTCTTATTAAAGAATTCTTATTAAAGAAAAGTAGCATATCTAGTACAGAGAGTTCCTATATCCCCTTCAGCCAGCCTCCCCTAATGTTAACTTCCTATAGACCCGTGGTACTTTTTTTTTTTTTTTTTTTGCCCAGACTAAGAAATTAACATCCCTACCATGTTATTAGCTAAAATTCAGACTTTATTCACTTTACACTGTTTTTTTACTAATGCTCTTTTTCTCTTCCAGGATTTAATGCTCATACCAAACTGCATTTAAACTTCTTGCTTTTTTCACACTGTTTTTTGAGTGATATGCAGCATGCTGTAAGAAGTGCTTATTGATCTATGATCTGAGTATGCCCTAATTTTCTCATGAGAATTTTACTGCACTTTTCCCCATATGTCTCCCTTTGAATTTCAGCAGTGATGGTCTTTATTTTAGCTATTTAAAAATACTTTTTTATTTCTAGTTTGTATAAATAAAATGATTTCTGCTTCTGTGCACTTGTGCATGTATCTCTGCACACACACACACACACACACACACACACACACACACACACCCCTAGCTAATTTCTACACTTCCTCAGGTCTCAGTGTTAATGCTGATTCTACAAAGAAACATCCCCTAACCCCATTGATAAAGCCATAGTTCCCCATTTATGTTATATTAATCCTCTGTATTCCTCTTTCATTGACCTTAGCATGAATATAATTAAATAAGTATATGTGTAACTAGTAGTTAAAAGAAGTCTCCTCCAATATATTGAAAATCATATGATATCAGGAGTTAACATCTTGTTCGCCTCTTTTCCCTCAGAATCCTACATGGTGCTATACATGGAGTAGATGCATAACATTTTTTCTTGAATTGAATCATTAGATCTACATTAAAATTCATGACTGCATGCTTTCTTTTTAAATGCAAATTTTCATAGAACTTGTCAATATAAATATTAAATATCCTTAACATTTTGCCATATTTAAATAATTTATCTAGATGTACATGAGTTGTGTGATTGTGTATATCTATATAATTTTTTATTTATTTTGGAACCACAGGAAGCTATGTTGCAGATATGATGACTTATTCTAAAGCACTTTGGCAAGCATCGCGTAAGAACAGGGTTATCCTCTTTCATAAGACAATACTATTATTACATTAAAATTAAAATATATCTGAGCTCTATAAAAGTTCCACTCACAAAGTTTATTTTTCAGGAACCTAAAACCTTCAGATGGTTTATAAGCCAGATAAGCCCTGAAACCCAGAATAACCCAGTCTTTCCAAGAGCACCAACCAGTTATATCCCCCTACCACATAATGTTGACACCCCTTTTCAACATAAAGATGTTAGAATAGTTATTGCCGAAATATCCCTAAAGACTGGGAGAAGGCTTAAAGGAGAAGGAAGAGTTGTAAATGAACAGACAGGATTTAACAAACGAGTATGACTATTGAGTCAATATATTGAAATTTCTTGTTAGTTTCCCAGTGTCTTAGAGCAGCTAGAAACTGGAACCACAACCCATTCCCATACTTTGAAATTTCTCACCTTTGTGTATATGTTATATTCTCCAATAAAAAAAAGTTAAAAAGTTAAAATGAGTTCCCTAAAATTCTCTAATATATTTCAAATGCTTTTTAAAACCAGGATCCAAATCAAGTTTATGCATGTGGCTGTTACCTTGGTTGGTGCAGTTTTGATCATGAAAAAGTACTGGCTTAGCTCAAGTTCTCCCAGAATTAGACCAAAAGAGGATCCACACTTATTAGGAAGGAGAAGGAAATACTGATAGGGAGTGAGGAAGTGAGAAGAAGAAGAAAAGGCAGCTGATGAATGGTGCATTACCATTACCAAGTCAGCTACCACCATGGGTGACTGGAATCTCATCCCCTAGGGAAATTCTAGAAGCCAAAATAGAACATGAACCTCAGATATATTCCCTACCCCTCACCCAGAAGGATGAGAGAGCTGGAGCATTGACAATAAAGTTTATTCAATCATTAAGTGAGGACTTAAGTTTATTAATTCATTAAGTGAGGACTACTCCTGAAAACATTAATTCCATGGCACATCTTGCCTGACTCACCAGCAAAAGCATGTGTGCTTGTAACAAGAGAAAGTTTCATTAAAGCGACATCGAGTGTTCACACTTGAGAATAAGACGGACACACGCTGAAGGGTAAAGGCAAGAGGGCAGGGCAGTGTATTGACAACATCCGCTATAACCCCCGCATGCATTTTATTTTCCAATGACGTTGATTTTTCAGAAGACCAGGCTAGGTGTATTACAAAAAAAAAGTCCCAGAACATGAATTTAATTGTTGCCTCATAATATCTGCCATCAAGTTGTTTTTCTATCCCCGATATTCCCCCATAGTTAAAAATTAGTTCTAAAGGCTTGACATAGATTCAGATTGAATTTGATGTTTTGTAAGAATGTCCCATAGGGGATGCTGCAGTTCCTCATGATACATTGTAACAAAGTGTATAGAATGTCAAATTGTTCCCCTTTGAATGATGCATTATTCAATCACCTGGCTATGGTTTTAACCACTAGATTTCTCTATTCTAAAGGTAAATATTTCCCTACCCAATTAACAAATAAATCATGACAATACTGTGGCAATTAGCCAGTCCTCATTTCCTTTTCAACCAGTTTTTAATATCCAATTATGATCCTTTCCTGAACCAATTACTTCAGAGGGGTTACGAAAGGATGATTTTCTAAATCTATCATTTATTTTCTAATGATACGTGGCTTTCTTTGTTTTACAAAAACAAAAAGGAGAAATAGAAGGGAAAAAGTGCTCTTAGTGGGAATGAATTATAATTTCTTCTAAATAAACAGGCTAAATGTTTATATACTTATTTCTTTCTCTACTGAATTTCACAGTAGCAGTTTGGTATAATAGTGATCTCCACGGGGTTTCATTTAGCTCCTCCCCTTTCATTGCTTTCATAGATTTTTTCTTTATTCAATATTTTATTTTCAATTATAATCATTGTTATACTTAATATACATATTGTCCCAAATTTGCCAAGGAAATATATCCTTTTAAAAGATTTGTAATGAATACTCTTTGGATTATAGTGACTAATTCAGTATGAATACTTCTTTTATGAATATATTTATTTAACATATTGATGGTATTTGCAATATCAAGTCCTAATTTTATGTCTTTTTAACTTCTATATGCTTTCCCCACAGTAAGCATTGTTAAAATGCTGCATTTGCTTTGCTATCCTTAAAAATGAATGAGCCCATTCATAATGTTCAGGGCACTACAATTAGAAGGAATGATTAAAATGTATTGATGTTCTCTGTTCACTAATGTTAAAAGCCCATAATACACCTGAAAATTCCTTTTATTCCCACAAATATTCATTTCTCAAGTTTTTTCATCCTAATCTTTAGCAACACTAAGAATTATTCTCAATGTGGTGTACTAAACATCATCAATTTTGCATTTACAGCTTTGCATTTGGAGTACATCAACATTCACAAGTTTCTAAGGTGTACTTTCCAAATGATTTATTTTAAAAAGTAATTTATATACTTACATGTTTTCCAGGAAACAGAAAAGGTTTTCCCTCGAGGGTTGTCAAAGCAGAAAAGATGGCTGTGTAAAATTTTCACAAATGAACTTTTAATAAGAGTACACTGCCAAATAGCAACAATTTGTATGCAATTGAAAAATACAAATACCTAAGGTGGTTTTTAAGGCACTGACTTGTATTGAATTAGTCACCTCCATAAGTCATGGGTGTTGATTTTTTTAAAGCATTATTGATTTAATAAAGAAAAATGTATCTTGGGTTCATAATTTTTCTCATTATGAAACACTAAGTAGCTAGAGGCCTTTAAAATAGTCATTTAGCCAAGAGAATCTATTTTAACAGATTACCTTTAAACTTCTCTTCTGCTGCATCTGTTTGCAATCTGCAGGAACATTCAGAATATAATACAAAATCTGTCTTTTATTTAGTTAGCCTTTATTAAATTTGTTCTTGCATGCTTTGATGATGGCTGGAAAAGATGCATTTTTTAAGACATTAGAAATAATATGGACATGTTCATGCCACATAAAGTACATGGGTTTTTTTGAAGCCTTAGGTACAGAGAATTTAGTAAAACATGCTTTCCTGTTAATGTTCCATTTTCATCAACTTTTGGGATAAGAGTTCTAATTTTATTTCATTTGTTTCGCATTTACCATTGACCCTTAGACTCATCTCTCTTCTCTACCTCCACTCCATCAACTACTTTAATATTATTGAAAGCATTATAATCATCACAGAAGAACCAGTGAAGAATTATAAGTAACATCCCTGAGTATAGGTGATCTGCAGTTATCACTGGCAATGTGTGATCTGGTTTATTATTACCTATCCTTCATATTTATGATTCTGTACCAGGTAATATTGCTTTATTCTTAGAGGTGTGACCGAAAAGATAACTGAGTATGCTGTAATTAGTTTTAAGAAGTATACACATAAAGAAAGTGCTACTTTCGATTCAGCCTGATAGAGAATGCAATACACTTATTTGCAACATAGTGACTCTGATTTGAATTTCTACTTGCTAGAAGGACTTATCTATATATATTTTTATTATAGCCCATAGCCATAGATGCCTCCACATCATCGCATCTCATTGTACTTTGAAGTGTGTGAAGCTAAATTGTTTGACATTTGCCCAGACTGAGAGAAAGTGTAATGTATTGTGTCCAGGACTCTTTCTATGGTGTTCAGAAACATTATCTGCAGATGAGGGATAGGACTGCCAACACTATGGGTAATAGTAGAAAAGATTTCTTTTCACTCTGTTCATGGCTGTCTAAACAGCTTGAAAGATAGTGGATATTTATCTTCTTTACAGAAGCAGCCAACATAATTAAATAGATGTAATGACAGCTCCATTGTATTAAACAGAATGTTAAATCAATATTATACTGTTACTTTACTTGATTTTTATGCTGACAAAAAATTTAACTTTACGGGACAATTTTTGTGAGTTTTACTTTGTACTTGAATTCTATAGCACAGATTTTACCCCAATAAAGAAACTTCCCTTTATTAGTACACTGGCCAAAGATTTGGAAATACACCAACATCACACACATGTTGAAGCAAAATTCAAGAAAAATACCTTATCACTCAAATTCAGAATGATTATTTCAAATTACAGTCTTTTCTGTTTCTATCAACAGAATACGTATAAGATAAAATAATTGTTTTTACAGAACCTTACACTGTAATTTGCAGAACAGTTATTTATAAAATTTGTTTGCCAATTACTAATTTGCAATGAAAATTATTTATAGCCTTCTATCAATTTTAATCCAGCTTCAAAATTCTACAACATGTTCTTTTTAATTATTCAAATCCTTCCTCCCACCAGTTTTCCCACAGCGGGCTGTTTTCAACAACCTAAGACACAGTATCGAAATCTCATCTCAGGTCTACACCTCTCTCAGCACTCAGAAAATAATGAATATGAAATAAAGCATATTATCCTCCTTGATTTCCAGTTTAATGATGTACAAACTCTTTAAATTTTTTTCCTTATAAGAAAAAAATAGAACAAATTTCTCTTTGTTAAGTGCTATACAGTGTTTATTTTCATTAAAAGTAAAATATGTTGCCAGAATAATTTTAAAAAAAAGAAAAAAAGAATTATACAATACAAACAGTGAACCGTAATGCAAACTATGGACTACAGATAATAGCATAATTATAATAACATCGTTTTATTAATTATTACAAAACTACCACACTTATGCAAAGTATTAATGATAGAGAAACCTTCGTGGGAACTCTATATTTTTTGCATGATTTTTCTGTAAACTTGCAACTTCTCTAATAAAAAGAAGGGAAAAAAAGGCAATAAATTATTTTTCTATTGCTTTTGCTTCCTAGCAGTGGAATTTCATATCCCTCCCACTACAACCTTTCCTTTCTCAACCTCCTGAGTGTTTTTGAGTAGATGGGTGATAAAATGAAAACCGTGTTCGAGAGCATTAATTCATGAATACCTGGCATATCAGTCAGAGTTGGGTCCAGAACATAGATGTACCCTACCGTTTAATATAAAGAATTACTGTGACTATTCGGTTCTAGTGTTTACTTGGCCAAGTGATGATGCCCAGTTGTCTGACCAGGCAAGCACTGACCTGACCATTGCTGCAAAAGTATTTCATGGCTGACTGATAATCAGAAGGCTAGTGTATTAAATCATCAGTCAGTTGAATGCATCTGTGGCTGATTACACCTGCGATCAATGAAGGCATGCCTCCCACCAACGAGATAATCCAACCAGCTGAGGGCTTTTAAGGAAGAAGTGAGCTTTTTAGGAATTTGTCCAGATCCTTCATCAGAGCTGCCAGCATCACAGCCTGCCCTACAGATTTTGGAGTCTTCCATTCCCATGATTACATAAGACTTTATAAATCTCATATTTACAGATATCTCCTTTTCGTTCTGTTTCTCAAAAGAACTGTGACTAATACAATTAGTGAACTAGGCATTGGAAACATAGAAAAGAAAAGGAAAAGGAAAAGAAAGGAAAGGAAAGGAAGAGAGGGGAGGGGAGTGGAGGGGAGGACAGACAGGGAAGAAAGAAAAAGAAAAGAAAAACTAAGGCATTATCATATAAAAAGTAAATGCAGGAAACAGCTAAACTCCTAGGATTAGAATAGTAGTCAGCAAATTATTCCTGTGGAACAAATCCAGCCTGCCATCTATTTTTTTTTTATGGCAGATTAAGAATGATTTTAATATTTTAAAATGTTTATATGAATACTGTTCTGGTTTGAAATTATTATGTACTCCAGAAAAGTCATGTGCTTTTACTCCTAGTCCAATCTAGTGGGGGCAAACCTTCTGTTTAGAGTGGAAATTTTGATTGGGTTGCTCCCACGGAGATGTGACACACCCACTTGTAGGTGTGAATTTAAGATTATTTCCATGGAAGTGTGCCCCTGCCCATTTAAGACAGGTGTTAATTAGTTTGCTGGAGTCCTTTAAAAGGAAAAAATTTAGGAGAAAGCTCAGACACAGATATTTGGAGATGCTTGGAGAACATGGAAGGCCACTGGGATCAGACACTGAAAGCAATGGAACCTGGGAGCAAAGGACTAGGGGATGCCAGCCATGTGCCATCCCATGTGACAGAGAAACCCCAGACGTGATCCCATCAGCCTATTTTGAAAGAAGGTATCCTCTTGTCCATGTCTTAATTTGGACACTTTCATGCCCTTAGAATTGTAAATTGTACCTTAATAAATCCCCTTTATAAAAGCCAATCCATTTTTGGTTTATTGCATTCTGGGAGCTTCAGCAAACCTAAATAAGTACCTATTATAATATTCTCAATTTTGTCTCTTGGCCCCCATAGCCCAAAATATTTACTATCTGGGCTTTTAAGACAAAAAGTTTGTGTTCAAGTTATAGAACGTAGAAGCTTGGAGGACAGGCTTCCTGTATCTGAGACTCACACCTCTGTCAAAATCTCTGAGGGATTTATCTTCATGCTGGCTGAAGATAATGCCAAAAGTAGCTGAAGTATAGAAATATCTGCTGCTGATAGGCTTAAGGGCCATTGCTGAACTTACCCTGAGAGGAATGGTTAAGCAATTAGGAAGCAGTTGTCTTACTCCCTGCCTCCAGTAGCTGTCCATGCCTCTGTTGGGAGTTTGCACAGTCCCAGCTGCAGTTTTGCCATGCTTGGGGCTTTGAATATTTGGACTAACCGACTATATTGCTTTTTAACTAGGTCTGCTTCCAAGGTGGTCTTTCAAGTGGCTCTGAATTATCTACCAAGTAGGAGGTGTAGCTTTTTATTTAGGTAACATAATTTTCAAGACAGCGTGGGGCAGTAAAGGCAGTCTTAAAGAATACACACGCAAATACCTGAAATTTATTACATATCCTTTACTGTCTCTCTACTCTTGTTCTAGGACCTGTATTTACTCTCATATATAGATGTTGGCATATTGTGAATTACTTAAATTCCCTGTGGTCATTTTTTAAAATTCAAAATGAAGACCTATTTGTTCCCCACATAGCCTCTTTGCATAGGTGCATCTTTTAAATGGTAGCAATTTTAAGTAAATGCTAACTGCCTCCCTATTAGAAACAATTTAACCAATTCCCCTCTCCCTGAAGTCATTCATGTGGGTCAATCCAATTAAGCATTCCTTATTCATGTCTTAACCTAGGGTTTTATTTTCAGATGTGTAATGTACAAACACATTTCCCAGTCATAAATCAGCATAACATACTGGTTGCATCCTCTTTTGGTCACTGGGTGGATAATATATAAAATGAATACAGCTGAATTACTATTCTTGGATCATGATTTGACAGCTGCATCTATGCTTCCAGGAAAAATAAAAAGTCAAACTGAATCTTAGAGCATTTTCCCAGTCAGCAGAATATATGAATTGCAAGTTTCAAGATTGTGACCAGACTAAGCCATAACATAATCACTTCACCCAACTCCTGTTGTCTGAATTGGACATGCATTTCTCAATCAGTGGCTCTGTAAGCAGTAGGGCTTTGTTTTCATTTGCTAAATTGCTTCAGTCTTTTTGAGCACAAAGTTCCTTGAATGTACAAATTATTACCCTTTGGGAAATTTTTCACAATTTAAATCTTACACATATTGTAAATAAACACAATTTTTGGAAAAGGAGTGAAAACAGGCATCATGTTCTAATTATAAAACGTATGAGAGTATATTGCTTAGAAAATACACTGAGAAAGGTCATGAGTCAGATGGCTGTGGGGATATAGCAGATAGATTTTTTTAATCTCTCTTACAAACATACAAAGAGGTTACCCTGTGCTGGCCTTCTCTTCTCCTTGAGATCTCTATCTAGCATAACATTTTTCACTCTTTCTGTTCACTTTGCAGCATTGTGAAGAGTAATTCAATTAAGTCTGAAATAGCAGTAAGGATCCCCATTATAGCAGAATGAAGAGTAGACAGAAGGTGCAAATTTTCACATTGAGGTAAACGTTTACCCTATGTTTGCACTTTTTGACATTTGTCCTTGTACTTGACAAATCAAAGGGCATTTTCTACATTTAAAGTGTTTTTTTAATGTAATTTATGGAATAGTTTATGTAAAGTTAACCATGCGGCAGAGGAATGCTGCTGAACAAAAGCAAATATACTGCAAAATGCAACAATTAAAGAATCAGGTGCATTCGTAGGGTAAGTTGCTGAACACTACAAGGTTACTTTAGTTAACCATATAGCAAAATACATTAACATATTATGCACTTCCTCTCCTTTTCACATCTACCAAGGGTAACACACACACAAAAAAACTGAACTTAAAAAAATATTCCCTGTGCCCATAGATTAAAAATCGGTCACAGAGGCATCAGGGATCTTATACCAAAAATAATTTCAGTGTACGAGACATGAATTGGGATGGCTGCAGTGATGTCACATAAAAAAAGTTGAAGAAGAAAAAATTTAGATGTGCAATTCAGTGACTAATAGGTGGAGTGCTGGGCCACCCTGTTAAATGCTTTGAGTCTTTGTTTTCTTTAAATAGAGTTAACAAAAGTTCCTTCAAGATACAGTGAGGATCTAATGAGATAATGCATGTGGTAATGTCTTCAATCATTAAGGCAAAGAACAAAGTTCTTATTTTTTACTGCGACTAGAATAATAGTAGTTAATGGACCTTATAGAGAACCAGGGAAGAAAGAGGTTAAATAACTTTATAAATAATTATTTTATTATAGCTTTTATACACATCCCAAAGTAAAAGGATAAACTGTAGACATTGATAACTAGGGTACTTTGCTTAGCTATTATCAGGAGATCAGTTAAAAGATGGTTAATATACAAATAATTTCACTACATTTACAGTTAAAATAACTGGCAACATAATTTGAGATTTTTTTCTTCTTGATTCTCCTTATAGTATAAAGACATTATACAAACATGCTTTCATGTCTCTGACATGTATTTCTTGAACAAAACATTCAAAAGATATCTTCATTGAAAAATACAAAATCTCATTTGATCACATTCAAATATGAAATACTATGGAGTTGAAAGTAGTTATTTAATTTTTGAGTTTCTCTATTCTGATATGACTCTATTTCCATTATACATTTATATTTCATTTTCTTGTGAATGTTGATTATAAAAATGACATTCAAATGTTTCTGTTTTTGCATGTTTGTGAGAGAGAGGAAAAAGAACTAAAGTGTCATTTAATTCTGACCTTTGTTATTATTTTAACATTCTTATATAAGAATACAGTAAAAATGTATTTTAACCCACTCTGTGCATCTAATTTGTCTCTGCACTTGAGTAAAAGCTAAGATATTCCCCAAGACTTGAGTGAGACTCTTAAATACAAATATTCAGATCACTTTTGTCACCATAAACTCATAGCTCAATAGTAAATATGCTAGTCTAGTTTATATCCACATCTCCGAACTTCGTTAAAAGCTAAAGCTCTTCTTTCTCAGCTGAGACTGCTCCTTTGCATAAGCCTGGAGTAGGGAGAGAAAGTATGATCACTTTTCTTCTGTTAACTGGCGTTGCTTTTCTGCTCTGCTCCAGCTCACTCTTTGTACTTTCTCTCAGTTCCTGATTTCCTCAAGGTTAGAGTAAGAAGAGGGAAGGAGGAAAAGTAGACACAGGACATTTACTTGAGACTGATATGAATTTGTTGATTTCTTGCAGCCAATGAAGACATTTAGAGTTAAATTTCAACTTGAGTTGAATTTATGATTTTTTATTCCACAGAGATTCTCTCTCATTGTAAATCTTTCCTTTGCACGTTGCTTAATATTTATTTTCTCCACCTGGCTGCTGTGCATTTCCTCCACCTGGCTGCTGTGCATTTCCCCCACCTGGGTGCTGTGAACGCTGTTCTCAGCTTCAGGTTTATGACAGTCCACCCCGCACAGCCTGTCTACAGGTTAACTGTCTTGGAAAAGTCCTTTTAAGATAGCCCCAGGCCAGTTCTCTCTCTGAGCTGTTTCTAAAAGGAATGCAGCACTTGGACAACCAGGTACCTTGTCGTGACAAATTCTGCGAGTACAGATGGCTTCCTTACACAGCCATCTCACCTCAGTCCAACGCAAGGTCATCTGGCCCTCTTCTGTGGCTTTCTAGGCATGTGTATAGCACCAGACCTTATGCCTTCTGACCCAAGATTTCCAGGGAAACAGGTTACACTTTCTGAGTGGTCTCCTAAAACTCATTTTCAAACTTTTGGGCTTGAAAATGAGGTGGGAGCGCCCACATTATACCTGCCATAAATATGGTCAGACTCACAATTCCCACCAAAGAAATTCTCCCCCATTTACCTCTTCAACTTTACCACTTTCATACAGTCAGATGAGAGGAGAGATTAAAGTTTGCAAGACTAATTTCTGTCTGTCTCCTCTGCTCATCCCTACCCAAGTGGGTGGGAGTCAAGGATCTTTTAACTTGAAACATCTGGAATTCAGTCATAAATAATCCCATTCGATGTCCTACTACAATACACAGATGATTATAAACAAGATGGCCGAGGACCACAGACATTGCAGACAAAGTTGCTTAAATTATTTATAGCCTTCTTTAAATTATCGCATTATTAATTTCCTGCTGAGAAATCACTACCCTAAACAATGTATATAATCCTGAGATAAGTGATTTTCAACTCTTTTATACTGACAGCTGAATGAATGGAAGATATTTTTTTCCCATTTCAAGACACAGAGAACCACTTTAAACAACTGAGTATGAAATATATTGCTCTTTACAGAATTGGTTTACCTTTTCACAAGTTTTCTTGGGCTGCACAATTAATCATACATATTTCATAACTATTGTAGGTAATACATTTTTGTTTTTGATATAATTTAGTTCCAGCTGTGTTCAAAAATGAATACCAAATATGATCTGGAGGCAAACTGGGGGGAAAAGTGCTTTATCTGGTAAACTGAAATGTTAAGCCATTAATCATATCCTTCCGCATCACATTTTTTTCCTTCCTCCACCCCCAACACAAGTTATCAGTCAAGCCATATAAGGTGACTTGCTAAGTCACAGGCATATCTGAAATAAGCAAACTGGATATATTTTAATATTTGTTTGTGCTTTCTCAGTCTTCATTTCACTCTCTTTCCAGCATCATTTCATGTACTCTAGAGGCTAGAAAGTTAAAAAAATAAAAGAAATTCCACAAACTCCATTGAATTTAAGGCTGTGCATGTTAAATGCATTCACATGAGACTTGCAGAGAGTAGAGAGAAATGTGACAGAATGGGCAGGTGTGTGGAGTCTGTGTCTTGTGGCTCTTCCTCTTTTAGAGCAGCCTATGATGGATATTCTGGCATTTGGGTCTGTACTGTCACGCTTGACTATTGCCAGGTGGCTGGAACAGAAGTATCATGTTATAACTATGCCACTAGCATTTCTTCTTGCTGTGTATACTCCAAGTCTTGTTCTATATTCCATATTTTTAAATAAATTCCTTGTTTAAACTTACAAGAATGAATTCTATTTTCTGCATTTATGAACTCAGGTAGCGATTAAAATATTAGAACTCCAGGTCACTGTGCCTCAGGAATTAATAAGCTCGAAAACAGTGAAGTAATAGTTAGAACTAGAGGAGGAAACACTGGCTATCCATAGCATTCAATGTCAAAATACTTGCTTAAAATTGTTTTTCACAACATCTGGAAAGATATGTTTGGGGAGGGCAAATCATTTTTAGTCAGAGTAGCTACTTTTACAGGATAGCTTGAGGATCATAAGAAAATTCAAGAATATGAGTGGGCTAATTGCTTCTAATGGGGGAGAGAGTAAAATGAAATGAAACCTGAAGACTTTAAATTTTGATTTCATCATTGTCAGAGAATTAAGAAACTTCTAAGACTGCTTTAAATGTTTAAACTTTGGGGCTGCAGGACTCATTTAACAAAAATTTAGGTTTAACCTTTACATCCTTGCCAAGCCTTTCTTGTCAAAGACAGAACCTTGTAATGGAGTCTGGGAACCTGGGAGAATTTGAATGACTCTGAGCAAAAAAACTTAAAAGTCCCACAAAAACTTCCTTGCTAGCAGAAGCAGTAAATTTCTACAGTACATTGAGCCTGTTGTTACCTTTTACAAAATGTACACCTGAAAGTATTCCCTGTGCAATAGAATGTCATTTCTCCTGATGACTCCATTTCACCCTTCACAGCCTCCAGATCAATACCTAGAGTCGATTGCCTCATGCTTCAGGAGATCAAGAACATGGAGAATAAAGATTACACAATAAAGGGATTTAAACGTTTTAAGAATTTATAAAAGCACAAATATGAAAAATATACATGGGCACATAAACTTTTTGACTTAGACCAGGGACAAGGGCAAATCACTTTATATCAGACTAAATAAATTGACATGAGTGACCCAAAAGGAGATTTTTCCAATCTACTAGTCCAAGCAACTATTAATGTCTATAACAATTTTCTCGATTAATGGCCTATAACATGGATTCATTAGTGCCCTAGGGTGAAGGAAGTTGAGATGTCAGAAATTCCTATTTGTTATATAGGAATTAAGCTAAATATCTAGGGAAATAAAATAGATAATATAACAGAAATTCTTCATTGACCTTCTCAGCTATCATCTAGCTTCCTCCCAGAAGAAAAAAAATAAAACAGAGTGTCTTTGTCCAAAGCATGGTAGAAAATATTGTTGAGGGAAGAATTGGCATATTTAAAAAGTAGGTTTAGAATGGTGGAAGATGCTGTGTTAGAAATGACATTCCTTCTTTTTGGTGTTGTTGGAATCCTAGTTTGACAAAATGCAGGTATCAACTCAGAGAAGGATTGTCATTAATGGCAAGGTAGGCCACTGAAAAGATGTGACCAGCCGGGATGCATTTGCAGTCACTAAGTGAAATTGTGGGTCTTAAAACCAAAAGTGATAACCCATTAAGGTCCTATTTTGATCCATATAACAGAAAGAGAAAACCATAGATTTGGTGAATGAAGGCCTGATATGAGCCACAGTGAGACAAACATGATCCCTCAATTCCAAAACCTGAGTCATTACATACTAGCAATGGCTCTAATGAATCATATTATGTTGTCAAGAGTTTTCTATGTGGAAAAAATGGATATTGGGAAGATGCTTCTTAGAAAACATCAGACATTCTGGTAAATATGATCACTATGAAAAATTATCAGATGAATTTATTTAACCATTCCCCTTTCTCTATCTCCCATTGACGTAGTTTTTGCCACTGATGTCTACATTTTGCCTTTGAGAGTAATTGCAAGTATTGTGATTGCAATGCCTCCCCTGTAGGCTCCTGAAATTTGGTCGTGGATCTCCGGGTATTAATATTATTTCACTTTGATCACAAACTGAACTTGCCACCTACCCTCTGCTTTTCAATTTACTAAGCTGTTTAAGCATATGCTATTTATTTTTCCCAGATTTCTGAAGGGTTTTAATTATATGACTTGAGAAGTCTTCCAAAGAAAACATTGCTCAAAATATTGATTGATGAAAGTGTGATGAAGGAGACTTTAAATGAACACCCTCTCAATGTCATTTTGCTGTGATTTTTGTCTTGCAAAAAAGATAACTTTTTTTGTCAGCATGCAGAGATCTGGTTTCTCTATTATACCATATGATATTCTGCTGGTAGAATCCTTGAGTCTGAAACTTGCAAGCCTCAAACATTAATAGATTTTTCCTTTTCCCGGGTATTTTTCACTTTCTCCCCTTTGTTCAAATTATAATACATGTTTTTCTTAATTGCAAAAGTCACGTAGGAGAATTTGGAATATACAGAAAAAGTGCAAGGCCACAAACTACATAATATATAATTTATTATATTTTATTAAACATTTTGTTTATTTATTTAAAGTAATTAATATATTCATAATATAAAAATGCATATTATATATTCTAAGTACCATTGAAAATCATAATTTATATGTGCTATTTGACTTTTCTTATTATTTTCATGTCTTATTATATATTCTGTGGAAACAATAATTTTATTGGGCACATTATTCCACCATATGGATGTACCATAATTTATTTAACAATTCCCAAATTAATGAAGACATTAAGGTTGCCTGGGTGTGAGTAATTGTTAATAGATATAGCATCAAAAATCACACTTAAGCAGAAGGTGATTTGTTCAACACATGGTTGAACCTCCTGAAATGTCAAGCCTCATTTCTGTGAAACAAATGTAATTTTCACTGTGAAATAAATATATATTTTTCCAAGTTGACATTCCTTAAGTTGAATATGCTTTAAGTAAAAGATTCTTCTAAACTCAGATTATTTTTTATGCTAATTAAGTGTGCCATGTTATAGTTCTTCTAAACCGTGGTGACTTGATGCAGAAGTTCCTTCTTTATATTGTGATTTTTTTCCTGGACTGGATGTTTCATTTTTTTTTTTTACATGGGCAGGCACCGGGAATCGAACCCGGGTTCTCTGGCAACACAGGCAAGCGAGCATTCCTGCCTGCTGAGCCACTGTGGCCCGCCCTGCTTCATTTTTTTT